>JACBKR010000677.1:0-64072 GCA_014218235.1 Colocasia esculenta
GGGTACTGAATGAACACGGTAGGCCGAGAGGAAAATAGAGAAGAGTTTGTTGCCCAGTTGACGAGCCAGAGGGGGGGGTGAATGGGTCTTTAAAAATTAATCTAGAAGATACCTGTAACTCAAAACAATCACACAAACGTTCTTCGAAATAGGTTAGTGACAGTTAGTTTAATAACAATCACAAAAGAAGACAGTCACACAACACAAGGATTATCCTGGTTCGGACCTCCTCTCCTTAGGAGTCCTACGTCCAGTCCCTGAGCAACAACTCAGGATTTCACTAACTAGGGTACAGTCCCCCTAAGGACGCTACAACACCCAGCTCAGCTGGTCTTCCTTCACACTCGAAGGGAACAACACCCTGGATACCACCAGGTCTTCCTTCACACCCGAAGGGAACAACACCCTGGATACCACCAGGTCTTCCTTCACACCCGAGGAACAACACAGAGAAGAATGAATGACTTTCAAGCCCCTAGATCAAGCTTTTGATAAGCAAGGATCTGAAGCAACTAGAACTGAGAGCAAAGAGATTTAAACAAGGCACACTCTCAGAACTATACAGGCTCTCTCAAGATTTTCACAAACTAGTGGAGAGCAAAGAGCAAAAGCTGAGCGGAATGACGATTCTTGGCTCTGGACTTTCTTCAGAAGAATTTGAATGCTTGAATCGCGATGTATGTCCTTCTGTTCTTCTGACTTGAATTATATCTTCAATTTGAAATGAAGACGTTGAAGTGTCGTTGTTCTCTCTTTTGAGTAGTCGTTAGACTGAATGACATCTGGAGTCTTGGAAGCTTCCAGTCAACAGTCTTTTGATACTTGAGCACGCAAAGAGATAAATCTTCAGAAATATCCGTTGGTTCTATTTGTTTAACGTTGTACTATGAAGCTGGTTCAGAGGTCTGCACAAATGTCAAACTCAAATAGCAGACAGCTAAGCTGTCTCTGATGTCAGTCAACGTATTAGTAATAGACATGGAAATAGTAATGCCAAATAGCTTAAGTCTAAAGGACGTTATCAGAGTAGGCACGATATGGTCTGCATGCATGCAGAGATATGATCAGATCTCATAAATGCAAAAGCGTCAGAGAGATGTCTACGTGGACTTTGACTATTCAACGCTTTAAGATGAATAAGATATCAAGATATGACATCGATGGCTATATGACTTATGAAATCGTTATGAGTAAGCCAGGTTGACCAAGTCGTATGACACAGGAGGAATTTTTTGTGAAACATAATAATCGTTATACGAGCAAATCGTTGAGTTTGAAGAAGAAATCGAATAAAACACTAACAAATCGTTATGAGATACAAATCGTTGGTTTCTGAAGAAATCGATATGATGAAAACTTAACAAATCGTTATGAGATAAAATCGTTGTGTTTCTGAAGAATCGAATGAAACACTTAAAAATCGTTATGAGATATAAATCGTTGTGTTTTGAAGAATCGATATGAAATACTTATGGAGTCGTTATGACGAGCAAGTCGTTACGGGCTCTAAAGGAATCGTTACGATGACTTATGAAGTCGTTATGACAAGCAAGTCGTTACGAGTTCTAAAGGATCGTTACGATGACTTATGAAGTCGTTATGACAAGCAAGTCGTTACGAGTTCTAAAGGATCGTTACGATGACTTATGAAGTCGTTATGACAAGCAAGTCGTTACGAGTTCTAAAGAATCGTTACGATGACTTATGAAGTCGTTATGACAAGCAAGTCGTTACGAGTTCTAAAGGAATCGTTACGATGACTTATGAAGTCTTATGACAAGCAAGTCGTTACGAGTTCTAAAGGAATCGTTACGATGACTTATGAATCGTTATGACAAGCAAGTCGTTACGAGTTCTAAGGAATCGTTACGATGACTTATGAAGTCGTTATGAAAAGCAAGTCGTTACGAGTTCTAAAGGAATCGTTACGATGACTTATGAAGTCGTTATGCAAGCAAGTCGTTACGTTCTAAAGGAATCGTTACGCATCGACTTGATTGAAACAACATGACTTTTCAGCCAGAAGGGAAATCGTTATGATAATTCTTTTGAAATCGATATGCTTATAAGGAAATCGTTCTGGACTTAGAGAAATAATATGTTGAGAGATCAAAGCTTCAGAGAAGTAATGCATACCTTTTGTTGGCTTGTTTGACCTTGGTATTTTTCCTGTACTTAAGACTTATGAAAACATTCATTAGATATAATTGATAAGTTCTTGTTTGGTTTTGTTAATCATCAAAAATATTTATATAAATGTATTAATTAAAGTTACATGGGGACAGACTGATCATCAATCTCCCCTTTTTGGTGATGACAAAACTGAACAATAAGTATGCCAAAAAAAAAAAATATAGCGTTTCAGACATAAGGTTTTCTCCCCCTTTTTGTCATTAAGCAAAAAGATAATCTTCGACAAAGAAGAGAGAGAGAGAGATAGAGTATACACAGAGGTCATTTCATTAATGTTGAGGGGTACAGGTAAATAGAAGGCAGGAGACAACAGAGAGGCAAAGTGGGAGATGGTTTCCCATGCCTGAGCTTCCTGTTCTTCAAAAGAGTTTTAAACACTCCAAGACAGAGAGTAAGATGGTCCCATGGTGGAAGCCATCCGTTTGAGATGTAGATCTAGGTGCTGATAGAGAAGATCAGCATATGCATTCTTGTCCATGTTCATCTTGAGAAAACGACGAGTGCCAAAGCTGGCACAGGTGAGGAATTGGTCCATGGTGACAGGGTAGTGGTTGTGGTTATCTCTGAGAGCTTTGTGCATAGCCACATACACTTTGTATCTTTCCTCCCAGACCTTGAAGGGGTCATCAACAAGATGAATGGAGTTCATATCTAGAAAGTGGCTGGAGAAATAGCTGGTTTGCCTTCCCTGGCCTGAGCTTCATTGAGTTCAAACAGCTGCTGAGCTGACAGGGGTAGAACTTGGACCATTCAGAAGATGTGAGCCTTTCACATTCAGACAGAATAGGGGCTAGAACTTCAGCACTTACATGGCCCTGGTGATATTCCCTAAATAGGAATCTAGTAAAGGCAACCAGGTAGCCTTTCTGCACTTTAATTCTGCCCATTACTCTGGCAAAACGTTCAAAGATAATGGATCCTACAGAGGATTCCATAACTAGAAAGTGAATTTGAGGAAGGGCTATCTCCTCAGGTATTTGAAGGGTAGCAAAATCTACCTGAACATCTGAAGATTGAGAGATATCGGGGTCAAAGCTGAAATGGCCTTCTGAACTGACAGAGCTGAACTTCTGGAAGTCTATGAATATATCTGTAGTTGTTGAATAGCATGAAATGCCTGATCATTTTATTTCCGATTGAATGTAGGGTGCCCAGAGTTCTTGGTGATACATCCTGAACCATTCAGACAGGGTCAAGGAGTGGTCCCTTGGAGGAAATCTGGCAGATTTGGCAAGAGTGAACTTCTTGAGAAGATCCTTGTGACCTTTGCCCCACTGCTCTTCAGATTTGGAGTGAGCAAGAGAGAAGATTTTGGACTTTTCGGATTTTGAAAGAGAAGTATAGGGTAGAATGGTGTTCAAATGATCTGTAAGGTTTTGAAAGGGAAGGTTGATGATGGTGGCAAGAACAACTTTGGAAAGGTATTCCCTATACAGTGGGTTATGTTTGTTGTCCATTGTGAGAGAAAACCACAAAGGTGGGAATTTGGGGTCAGAGGAAGAAGAGGAAGTAGAAGAAAGCTTCCTTTTCTTGGGGGCAGGACTAGAAAGGTCTGCCCTGTGAATATGTTCCCCAACTTTCAACACAGATCTGAGGATCCCTTCCTCAAACTCATCCTTTATCTTTTCATAAAGGGAGAGTTGAGTTGAGCTCCTTCAGGTATGATAGTGATGAAAGAGGGTGGAGGAGTAGGATGAAGAAAAGAGTGGGAAGTAGTAGGTCGGTCATCCATTGGTCCAAGGGAGGGACCAGAGGAGGAGGAGGATGCTCCAGCTGAGGATGCTGGAGGGGCCTCATGTATAGGAGAAGGAGAAGGCAAGTAGAGGAGGCAGAGATGAGGTGGACTGAAATGGTGTAGGAGAAGAAATTGGTCTAGATTGAGGCTTCTTGAATGTTTGAGGAGCAGGAGGTGCTGTAGGAGCTGAGGGTGGAGTTGGAGGAATAGGTGTGTGAGAGGGGGAAGAGGGAGCTGGGGGCTTGGGTGCCAAGAACTCTTCTGCCTCTATCTGCACAGACACATTCTCCATCGGCCCTGATGGCCTTGACCCATGCTCAGATGGCCCTGGTGGCCCTGCAACCTGATCAGCTGGCCCTGTTGGCCCTACTTCTTCTGGTGCTGCTGCTGCTTCTGGTGCTGCTGCTGGTTCTGGTGCTGCTTCTGGTGCTGCTGCTGGTGGAGGAGGAGCTTGAGCTCCAACTGCCTTGATAATATCTGAGAGCATGCCTTTCATGCTGCTCATCTCCTTATTAAACCATTTCATAGCATTTCGGATTTGACCTAACTCCTTGTTGGCTGAGGCTTGGCTCAGAAATATAGAGTTTACATCTGACTGGAGAGTACATAATAGCTCACCTTGAACATTCAGCCTTTCAATCACTGGCTTCAAGTTTATGACAATTTTCTGCTTGACCTGCCTCTCAAAGGAGAATCAGCCAGGAGAGGAACTTCAGAGGCAACTTCTTTTCCTTTCTCCTTGCCTTCCTTTGCTGGAGGAGGTTGATCATCATCTGAGCTCGAAGAGCTTGCAGTCTCCCCTTCTCTGCCATCCAAATTTGGAGAATCTCCATGCTTTTCATCCTGATCAACATCTGGAGTTGCTTCTTCTGAACCTTCTTTTGATGGCTCCCCCTCAATAGGAGCAACTTCTTCATTTGATACCTGCTCCCCCTGAATGGGAGCATCCGCCAATACAGAGTCACCCTGAACAGCTGGTGCTCTAATTCACTGACACATCTTCCATTTGAACATCATGTGGCCTGATGCCACAGTCTCTTCTGCAACTCTGCCACTGGTTTCTGGAGCACTTGAGATGAAAGGAATCGAATCAATGATGTCTGCCAGAATAGATGCAACTACAGTTGAGGGTAGTGGGTCCTCAACTGGAATAATGTCCTCTGGGAGAATATCCTCAATTCTCCTTTCTGCAAAAATTTGAACTGATTCTTCTGGAAATCCTGAAGCTTCTACATACGCGCTTTTTCTTCTTCTACTGCACTTCACACTGAACTTCTGCAATGGAGGGGCCTGAAGATTCTGCTCCAACTGCTGGAGCTGAAATTGACTCCACTGGCAGTTCTGGAATCATATCCGCTGATCCCATCTCCTGATGAATAACTGAGGTGTCGTCAATGATGGCTTCGCCTTCAGCAACTGAAGCCTTGAACCAGACACCACTTTCCACAGAGAAGCCACTCTTCTTCAGGTTCCTGGACCTGATTGCTTGGCCCATTTTCTCTACAACTGCCCAGAAAGATCAACACCGAAGTGTTTGAAGATCTTGGTAAGTAGGTGGGCATAAGGCAGGGACACATTGAACTTACTCTTGGTGTCCCAAATCTGATCTCTTGCAAACTTCATTCTTTCCATTATCACTGCGGCCATATTTATCTCCTTATTCTGAATGGCCCAGTACATCATGTCTGAGTCGGCCTTTGTGCAAGATGAAAAAGTTGCACTTCTGGGAACTAAGATTTGACAGATAATAAATGAAGGAGGCGTTGTTGAAAGCAGATAGTTGATTTATATCGATCTTGCCGTCCCTCAGCTTGAATCCTGGCCCGATAATTCCCAAACCTTTCACTTGGGCGTCCACGGTGTGAACCCCACTAAATCCGGAAGTCTTTACATTAAACAACATCTTCAGCAACTCAGGGTCTATCCTAATCATGATTCCCTTTACTGAAGAAACTAGAGACCCATCTTCCTCTGTTCTCATACACACGAAGAAGGCTTTTACCAAGTCCGGATAACTGACCTCTGAAAAAGTGGTAATTTCTGTCCACTGCATCTGATTGATCAAATCTACTACGCTGCTCATTCCACTTTTCCTCAATTAGCGACATCTACTTCTTTATTGCCACAGAGCTTTGTCTTCACAAAGGTAAACCTCTCCTGCTGCTCAGGAGTGAGGAACTCGGCGCTGTAGCCACCCAAACTTCCGGCGATAACTGGTGCGGCCATAGATTCAGGTGGGAAAGGCAACGGAGGGTGGAGACGGAAGGTGAGGAGAAGGAATCCTCAGGAAATTTTGCGGGAAGTAGGAGGAAGGTTCAAATTTGCAGAGGATTGAGATGTGAGTTGTTAGGGCATCGGCTCAAGCGACAGGATAAAAGAGGGGAAAAGGTAGACGATGAGATACGAATCGTTCTGTCATCGATTTTATGAATAAATTAATGCTACGTGGAAAGTGAGGCGCCAAAAGGCGGTGGAAAACGACAAAAGGTTTTGACTATTCAAACGGACTTCAATGAGAGAGCGGTTACAACAATACAATTTGAATTTCTTTTGCTTATCGCCATGGAGGGAAAAATTACTTTAATTCTGAAATTTAATGTGCCACTTGTAAGCAAACTTTTATCACAAATTGCACATGCCTAATTCCCTTCTAAGAGATGTAAATCTCTCTTCAGGTAAGGCTTTTGTGAAAATGTCTGCTAATTGGCCATTTGTATCAATAAAGGATATTTCAATATTTCCATTTGCAACATGATCACGAATAAAATGATATCTAACCTCAATATGTTTGGTCCTTGAGTGCTGGACTGGATTCTTGGTGAGATTAATGGCACTGGTGTTGTCACACAGCAAAGGGATTGATTTGATATTTAAACCGAAGTCTTCAAGTTGTTGCTTTATCCATAAAAGTTGTGTGCAGCAACTTCCAGCAGCCACGTACTCAGCTTCAGCTGTAGAGAGTGCTACTGAATTTGTTTCTTTGAGGACCAAGATATCAAACACCCTGCAAGGAACTGACAACCACCACTGGTGCTCTTTCTATCTAATTTGCATCCAGCATAGTCAGCATCAGAGTAACCTACTAAGTTAATTTCACAGAGTTTTGGATACCATAGACCTAAGTCATGAGATCTTGCTAAATATCTAAATATTCTTTTCACGGAAATTAAATGTGATTCTTTAGGATCAGCTTGATATCTAGCGCACATGCATACACTAAATAGTATATCTGGTCTACTAGCTGTTAAATAAAGTAGTGAACCAATCATACCTCTATATATCTTTTGATCTACTTTCTTACCATCTTTGTCACTGTCCATTCTTGTTGATGTACTCATTGGTGTCGACAGTGGCTTGGTATTTTCGAATCCAAATTTCTTCAAGAGTTCTTTTGTGTACTTTGCTTGACAGATGTGAGTTCCTTCCTTTCCTTGTTTGATTTGAAGTCCAAGGAAATAGTTGAGTTCTCCCATCATACTCATTTCAAATTCTCCCTGCATTAACTTTTCAAAATACTTGCAAAGAGACTCATCAGTAGAACCAAAAATGATATCATCTACATAGATTTGAACTAATAGGATGTGTTTGACTTTTGACTTTATAAAGAGAGTACTATCTACCTGACCTCTATTGAAACCATGATTTAGAAGAAAAGAGCTAAGCCTTTCATACCAGGCTCTAGGTGCTTGCTTTAAACCATATAAGCCTTGTGAAGTTTGAAAACATGATTAGGAAATTCTGTGTCATCAAAACCGGAGGTTGTTCCACATAAACTTCCTCTTTTATGAAACCATTTAAAAAGGCGATTTAACATCCATTTGAAATAGTGTCAAGTTCAAAGCAGATGCATATGCAAGTAATATTCTAATGGCCTCAAGTCTAGCTACAGGTGCATAGGTTTCATCGAAATCTATGCCTTCCTCTTGAGAATAGCCTTGAGCTACCAATCTGGCCTTGTTTCTTAAGATTGCACCAGTTTCATCCAGTTTATTTCTGAACACCCATTTGGTGCCAATGACTGGATGGTCTGATGGTCTAGGAACAAGTGACCATACTTGGTTTCTCTTGAATTGATTTAATTCATCTTGCATGGCTACTATCCAAGATTCATCAGAAAGAGCTTCATTGACTGTCCTAGGCTCTATCTGAGAAACAAAAGCTAGGTAATCACAAGGAATAACATACCTCTTGTTCTATCCTATGATGGATCACCATGATGATCACCAATATTCTCAAGTGGGTGATCTTTCTTGTATCTCCACTCCTTTGGAAGGTTTTCATGAGTAACTTCTTCTTGTTGTAATTCTTCCAGAGGTGGATCATCCTTGTCCTCAATTGATGCATCTTTTAGTTTCTTGGATAGTTCTTCTGCATCATCATCGTCACTATCTACTTCCTTTCTCAAGGAAGGGTTAGTTTCATCAAAAATAATGTGCACAGATTGTTCAATCAACAAGGTACGTTTATTAAATACTCTATAGCCTTTGGGTTTAGAAGTGTACCCCATGAAGATGCCTTCATCTGATTTGGCATCCAACTTACCAATGTCCCTTTTTCCATTGTTGTGAATGAAGCAAGGGCACCCAAAGGTTCTGAAATGGCTAATCTTTGGCTTCCTTCCTTTGAACAGTTCATATGCAGTCTTCTTCAGGATTGGCCTGATCATTACTCGGTTGACAATGTAGCTTGCTGTGTTGACTGCTTCAGCCCAAAAGTATCTTGGCAGATCATATTCTGAGAGCATAGTTCTTGCCATATCCAATAGGGTTCTGTTCTTCCTCTCAGCAATACCATTTTGTTGTGGTGTCCTTGGTGCTGAGAAATTATGCTCAATTCCCTGATCATCACAAAATCTAGCAAACTTTTCATTTTGAAATTCACCACCATGATCTGATCTGATAGACACAATGCTGAACTTCTGATCTTTCTGAACTTTCTTACTGAAGCTGACGAAATTTTCAAAAGTGTCATCTTTATGTTCTAGGAATGACACCCATGTGAATCTTGAGTAGTCATCAACTATGACAAATCCAAATTCTTTCCTCCAAGACTGGTAGTCCTCATTGGCCCAAATAGATCCATATGAAGGAGCTCCAAGGGTTTTGAGGTGGTCACCACCGTCTTTGACTTGAAGGAGCCTTTGGTGTGCTTTCCCTTAGCACAAGGTTTACATACACCATCCAATTTGCACTAACTTAGGTAGACCTTCCACGAGATTCTTCTTCAGCAGTTTTCTCATGCCATCTATGCTGCAATGTCCAAGTCGTCTGTGCCATAATTCTGTGAATTTATCTTTATTTGCTGCCAGGCAAACATTTTGAACCTTGAGTTCTTCAAGATCGAGCACATACAAATTCTTTTCTCTATTAGCTTCAAAGATGACTGCTCCATCCTTCAGTATACTGCACTTTGACTCTTGAAACTTGATCTGATGGCCTCTGTCGCACAGCTGGCTAATGCTAATAAGATTGTGCTTCAATCCTTTGACTAATAGCACATCTTCTATGACTGTCTTTCCTTTGTTATTCACAGAGCCACTGCCTATCACGGTTCCTTTCCCACTATCTCCATAAGTAACTATTCCATCTTCAGCTTGGAGATGAGAGAACAACTTCTGGTTTCCTGACATGTGTCTTGAGCACCCACTATCCAAATACCATTTGGATGCTCGAGGGTTAACCTGAAATAAAAACATAAGCTTTAGGTACCCAAATTCTTTTGGGTCCTGATTGGTTAGTATCATTAATTTTGCCTTTTAATATCCATTTCTTATGTCTTGTTGGGCATGTAGTTATAATATGTCCTAACTTATTGCAGTGACTACAGCAGGATAACTTAGTCACTTTTTCTATGTATTTGAAATCAGCTTTGTATGCTACATCCTGTTCAGGTACAAATTTTGGTGTTGGATATGTTTTAGGATAGACTATGGTTTCTTCATTATCTGGGGGTGTATATCCTAACCATTTTTTCTTACCTGATCTCCTAGCACCTTTTAATATTAGAGAGTTTTTACCATTAGTAAATTTTTCTAGTGTGCTTGATAGTTTATCATTTTCTTCATTTAAGTTTTAATTTCTTTCCTTAATTCATCTGTACTTTCCTTTTTCTAGTTTAGTTATTTGTTCATTCTTAGCTTTAGGTCTTCACATAACAGTTCATTTCTTCGTTTAAGTTCAGTTATTTGACTTTCTAATTGTTCATTTTCTGATTTTAGATCTGAGTTTGTATTTTCTATACAGACTATGTTTTTCTTACTTACTTTTAATAATTTGGTTACTTCTTTATATTTTTCATATAGTTCGTTGAAAGCCTCTTCTAAACTATCGGAGTCTGAACCATTGCATGAATCAAAAGAGGAGTCAGAAGTTACCTTTCTTCAGTATTTGCCATGAAGGCCAAGTGGGCTTTTTCTTCATCACTGCAGGAGCTTGACTCACTATCTGAGTCGCTACTGTTTTCCCATGCTGCTGCCATTGCTTTCTTTTGTACTTTCTGAACTTCTTGGAACTGTCCTTCTTCCTGAACTCCGGCTTCTTTAACTTAGGACACTCAGTCTTAATGTGTCCTGGTTTCTTACATTCATAGCAGATGGGTTCTCCTTTCTTTATTTCTTTTCCGTCTGGCTTCTTGAATTCCTTATTCCTTTTGAAGTACCTTCTACCAGATTGAGATTTCTTCTTTTTAGCCAAAATTCGCTGTAACTTTCTAGATAGCATAGCTTCCTCATTCTCGCTGTCTGCATTACTTTCACTTTCCGCTGAACTTGCATCTGGTGAATCTTCTTCAGCTTTTAAGGCGTTGGAGTGCTTCTTTCTGCTAGAGGACTCTCCTAGCCTTTCCATATTGATCTCATGGGCCATGAGGGACCCAATGAGCTTTTCTACAGACATTCTCTTCAGGTCATTAGCTTCTTCTATTGCTGTGACTTTTGGAGTCCATGAGGACGGTAAGGATCTAAGTATCTTTCTTACCATATCTCCCATCTCATAGACTTTTCCCAGGCTAGCCAGTCCATTTGTGATGTCAGTGAACCGGCTGAACATTTGAGTTATGGACTCACTTGATTGCATCTGAAATCTTTCATATTGAGTGACAAGAATATCGATTCTTGTTTCCTTCACTTTGTCTGTGCCTTCATAAGTAATCCTGAGCTTTTCCCACATTTCCATTGAGGATTTGCAGGCTGAAACTCTGTTGAATTCCTTCTTACTTAGAGCACAGCATAGGATGCTCTTTGCTTTGCAATTCAAGGAAATCTTCTTCCTGTCATCATCTGTCCATTTGCTTTCTCATTTGTGACTAACAGATCACCTTCTTCTACTATGGACCAAATTTGATAGTCGTGCCCTTGTAGAAAGTATTCCATTCTGGTCTTCCAGTAAGGATAGTCTTCACCATCGAAGAGAGGGGGTCGGTTGACAGACTGACCTTCAAAGTTACCTTGGGCTGCCATGGATCTTTACTCTTCAGATCGTTGGATCCTTTCTTTGTCGAAGAGACTCGCTCTGATACCACTTGTTGCCCAGTTGACGAGCCCAGAGGGGGGGTGAATGGGTCTTTAAAAATTAATCTAGAAGATACCTGTAACTCAAAACAATCACACAAACGTTCTTCGAAATAGGTTAGTGACAGTTAGTTTAAATAACAATCACACAAAGAAGACAGTCACACAACACAAGGATTATCCTGGTTCGGACCCTTCTCCTTAGGAGTCCTACGTCCAGTCCCTGAGCAACAACTCAGGATTTCACTAACTAGGGTACAGTCCCCCTAAGGACGCTACAACACCCAGCTCAGCTGGTCTTCCTTCACACCTCGAAGGGAACAACACCCTGGATACCACCAGGTCTTCCTTCACACCGAAGGGAACAACACCCTGGATACCACCAGGTCTTCCTTCACACCGAAGGGAACAACACAGAGAAGAATGAATGACTTTCAAGCCCCTAGATCAAGCTTTTGATAAGCAAGGATCTGAAGCAACTAGAACTGAGAGCAAAGAGATTTTAAACAAGGCACACTCTCAGAACTATACAGGCTCTCTCAAGATTTTCACAAACTAGTGGAGAGCAAAAGAGCAAAAGCTGAGCGGAATGACGATTCTTGGCTCTGGACTTTCTTCAGAAGAATTTGAATGCTTGAATCGCGATCTCTATCCTTCTATTCTTCTGACTTGAATTTATATCTTCAATTTGAAAATGAAGACGTTGAAGTGTCCGTTGTCTCTCTTTTGAGTAGTCGTTAGACTGAATGACATCTGGAGTCTTGGAAGCTTCCAGTCAACAGTCTTTTGATTACTTGAGCACGCAAAGAGATAAATCTTCAGAAATATCCGTTGGTTTCTATTTGTTTAACGTTGTACTATGAAGCTGGTTCAGAGGTCTGCACAAATGTCAAACTCAAATAGCAGACAGCTAAGCTGTCTCTGATGTCAGTCAACGTTATTAGTAATAGACATGGAAATAGTAATGCCAAATAGCTTAAGTCTAAAGGACGTTATCAGAGTAGGCACGATATGGTCTGCATGCATGCAGAGATATGATCAGATCTCATAAATGCAAAAGCGTCAGAGAGATGTCTACGTGGACTTTGACTATTCAACGCTTTTAAGATGAATAAGATATCAAGATATGACATCGATGGCTATATGACTTATGAAATCGTTATGAGTAAGCCAGGTTGACCAAGTCGTTGTTGAACAGGAGGAATTTTTTGTGAAACACTTAATAATCGTATACGATGCAAATCGTTGAGTTTCTGAAGAAATCGATATGAAACACTTAACAACGTTATGAGATACAATCGTTGTGTTTCAAAAGAAATCGTTATGAACACTTAAAAGTCGTTATGACAACAAGTCGTTGAGTTCTAAAGGAATCGTTATGAACACTTAACAAGTCGTTATGACAAGCAAGTCGTTGAGTTTCTAAGGAATCGTATGAAATACTTATGAAGTCGTTATGACAAGCAAGTCGTTACGAGTTCTAAAGAATCGTTACGATGACTTATGAAGTCGTTATGACAAGCAAGTCGTTACGAGTTCTAAGGAATCGTTACGATGACTTATGAAGTCGTTATGACAAGCAAGTCGTTACGAGTTCTAAAGGAATCGTTACGATGACTTATGAAGTCGTTATGACAAGCAAGTTTACGATTCTAAAGGAATCGTTACGATGACTTATGAATCGTTATGACAGCAAGTCGTACGAGTTCTAAAGGAATCGTTACGATGACTTATGAAGTCGTTATGACAAGCAAGTCGTTACGAGTTCTAAGGAATCGTTACGATGACTTATGAAGTCGTTATGACAAGCAAGCGTTACGAGTTCTAAAGGAATCGTTACGATGACTTATGAAGCGTTATGACAAGCAAGTCGTTACGAGTCTAAAGGAATCGTTCGAGACTTATGAAGTCGTTATGACAAGCAAGTCGTACGAGTTCTAAAGAATCGTTACGATGACTTATGAAGTCGTTATGACAAGCAAGTCGTTACGAGTTCTAAAGGAATCGTTACGGCATCGACTTGATTGAAACAACATGACTTTTCAGCCAGAAGGGAAAATCGTTATGATAATTCTTTTGAAAACGATATGCTTATAGGAATCGTTCTGGACTTAGAGAATAATATGTTGAAGAGATCAAAGCTTAGAGAAGTATGCATACCTTTGTTGGCTTGTTTGACCTTGGATTTCCTGTACTTAAGACTTATGAAAAAAATTCATTAGATATAATTGATAAGTTCGTTTGGTTTGTTAATCATCAAAAATATTTATTAAATGTAGTTAATTAAGTTACATGGGACAGACTGATCATCAGAGTTGGGGGTACTTACCTTCACCTGGGGATCACAGGAGTGACGTGGGTCCCTCCTCCTTCCACCGGTCGGCCGGCAAAGGAGATTTAGCTCCGATGGTTACCTTGCAATAAGAGAAACAACAGAAACAAGTGACAATGGGATTAGACTGTGAAAGTGTAGTAAAAGCTCACCTGGGATGAAATAAAAAGCATTAAGTGGGGATTAACACACTTGTGGGTGGTGTTAAACCCCTAAAAAAGTGGGAATGGAGAAGATGATGTGCGTGTGTGTGGAGTGGTGTGTTGCATGCACTAATTAAAAAAAAGGAAAATGAAGGGGGGAGGGATGAGGAATGGCGATGTAGCCCGTCACGGTAAAGGATGAAGCGGTGAAGAGACGCCCCTCCCGCCTTGCTCCAATGCTCGAGAGAGGAGCGGAGGAGGCTTCGAATGCCGAGAAGGAAGACGTGGGGGTGACGAGCGTTGAACGTGCTCCTCCTTGGCCTTGGAACGCGAGCTTCTGGTCAGGCAGGGCTTCGCCTCGGGGGGTTAGGGAATTCAGGCTTGGAGGTCGAGGCGCCGGTTCGGCAGGGCTTCTTCGTCTCAGGAGTTGGATGCTCAAATGGTTACCCTCGGGTCTGTATTTATAGGCAAAACATGCCAAAATCGCGTCGGATACAGTGGACACCTATCTTAATGAAACGCGTCCGCCTTAGCCACCGTATTTTAAAAGATCCCTTGATTTTCACTTGATTTGACCATTATGTGATGATCACGGCCTATGGCTACATTTAGAATTGCGTCGCATATAGCCGCCGCTTTTTAGAAGTCAAATTGATTTGACAACTATAGCTATAGCTATATTAGGAATTGCGTCTAGCAAGACCGCGCGTTTTCTAACCCAACCGATCTTCTGACAGATTTGACTTTGATTTGACGAGCGGTTTGGAAAATGCGGCAACCTGAACGGACGTGATTCTCTTATCATCATGATTTGAGACGTGGGCGCTCTTTAATGCGACGACCGTAGGCCTTTTAAACTTTTTGCCTTTTGAATCGCGGCGACTTAAATGGACGCAAATAGAGATAGAGTTGTAGACGATGGTTTTCATTCCATTTTTGTAGGGAGGTCCGAGCGACGGTCCACAAAGAAAAGAAAAGAAAAGAAAAGAAAACATGATCGCCAGGCACACGAGGGTGCCGAAGGAGAGATGCACGCGCGAAAGGGGTGCGGGTGGAAGAAGTGATCGCAAAAAGTACCTTTTGGAGCGTGGGAGATTGCACGGGGGATGTGGGTTTTTGATAGTAAGTGCTGCGATAGCATGGCAATATTAAATATTTATTTTTTTTTTGGATTTTTTATAGTAAAATTTAATAAGAATTTGGAGGGTGAAGGAGGACGAATGCCCTGCGTTGGGGCGAGACTCAGAGGTCTTGAAGAATTTACAATTTTATTTAGAAATTAAAGAGATACATGGGGACTAAAGCCTCGAAAACAGTGGGAGAAAGGTCGGATGACCTGATTAAAAATGGCAAGGAGAGAATTGCGGAAGGAATTTGGAGACTCCGGCGGGACCAGAGGGATTTGAAGAAGGAGGAGGGCGCGGTGCCCAGAAAAAGGAAAAGAATCTGGATGGGCCGGAGGGAAACAAAGAAGAGGTAGGCCGCGAGGGGCCGAAAAGGAAAGCGCGCCGCGTGGGGCGCAGGATGGAGAGGTGCCGCGTGGGGCACAAGAAGGAGATGTGCAATGTGGGGCACAGGAGGGAGATGTGACACGTGGGGCACAGGAAGGAGTTGTGCCGCGTGGGGCACGGGAAGGAGATGTGCCACGTGGGGGACGAAAAGGAGATGTGCCACGTAGGGCACGGAAAGGAGTTGTGCCTCGTGGGGCACGAAAGGGAGAGTAAAGATTACAAAAAGGGGCGCGATGCTCGGTGCAAGAGAATGAATCATAAAAAAGATGAAAATAAAATGTCTCCCATGGGGAGGGAATGTGGAGAACCCACGGGAAGGTGCTCAGGAGCACAAAAGATGATTGGAATAAAAACGATGAAGGTGGCGGAGGCCCCTTGGTCTTTTGCCTTGCCCGGCATTTCTGCTTCCGCTTGGGAGTCGGCATCCTGACCCTCAGGTACTTCCTCTCATAATGTGCCCAGCGGGCGGATGGTCTAGCTCTTCTCTCATTGATTGAACGTCTCTCTAGGATTGGAGGATTGTGGACTTCCATCGGAGTTTCAAGTAACGGTGGCAACTCCCTTGGAATGTAGTTAGAGAAATAGTGGGGAGTTCACTGGGGGAGTTGGAAGCAACAATAAGGGTACCGTGCCCAAAGATTGTAAGTGTTGAATATGGAAGGGGGCACGACCCCTCGAGTAATTGAATGTGCCAATGATTTGGCCTGGAGTGGGTGAGCATAAGTTGAATGGTTGACCCCTTTACTGGCGTGGGAAGGTTCACAATGACGGTGTGAGGGGTCAGGAGCCTGGAGGGAGAGATCCTTATGAGTATTTTGAAGTGAAGCTTGCTGGAAACGGGGATGATTGACATAGCTTTTAAAAGCGCTCTTGACGGCCATGAATGGAGGGGAGGACTCCCGCTCAGTAAATGTGCCTGGTATGGAAACAATGATCGGCATGCGAGGAATGGAATCTTGGATTTTAAATAGCATGCCTGGTCCCAGGTCTTCCTTCTTCTGCTGTCCTTGCTTGTTGCTCCTCAAGGGGGTGCACCTGCTCCGTTGGATGGGGGTGGATGTGGAGGTAGTGGAAGGCTATATGGCCGGTGGAGGTGTAATGGGTATGATGGCAAGGGTTTGCTCGGGCTCGGTTGCCAAGGGTGTTGGCGCAATGGGAGGTGCAATGATCGGTGTAATGGTGGATGGAGGTTTAATAATGGAAGGTTTGATGATAATGGATGGCAATGTGGGAGGGATAGGTAAATGGCGCACGAACATGACCTCGGAAGGTTCATCGTCATAACACCAAGTGGTTTCCTGGATGGGTTGGCTATTAGCAACTTCAGCCTGAGCAACAGGCTGTGGCAGAGGTGGAGGTTGTTGTGGGGGTACGGGAGTTGGCGTGGATGCCGGAGCAGCTACAACGTAAGGCGCAGGAGCTTCTTCACGCATGGGGCATCGTAGGTGAAGGATCGAGGAAAAGGTGTGGATAAGATCTAGAAGGGGGGGATGAATAGATCTATGCCACTTTCTGCGGAAGCTAAACTGTTAAAACACTTTTGAATCAGAGGCAATTTTATCAGTGAAACAACCACAGATCTGATGAGATTTGAGTGAGTTGGTAAAAATAGATATGAAATCAGTTGATTAAGTGAACCTTAAACGATCCTATGCAAGCATCTAACGGATAATGAAATCAAACCACAGATAGACAAGTGCACAAGGATTTTTAGGTGGTTCGGAAATCACCCAGTGATTCCTACATCCACCCCTCACACCCTGTGAGGATTCACTAAAACAACCGGGTACACACCCACTGGAGCCTGACAACTCCAACACCTGAGAGCTTACAACTCACACAACTTCTAGAGCAAGACTACTCTAGAACCACTGAGCAAGACTGCTCAACACAACCTTGAGTTAGACAACTCAAACTGAGCACGACGGCTCACAACAACCTGAGCACAATGCTCACACAACTTGAGCATAATGCTCACACAATGGTTGCTAGACACCAACTCAAGACATAGACCCTCTAGCAAAGATCTAGTCGAAAATGAGAACACTAATGAGAGCTATGCAGAAGCACTTGCATAACTCAAAAGATATCTCAGAAGAATAGAAGTACAGTGAATTGTATTAAATAGCTTCGTTCTTCAAGTGTACTCCCTTGTAGAAGCTTGGATTGGGAAGAGGCTTGCAGTCTTGAAGTCCAAAACCGATGCTCTGCACTTGGAGTTGTTGGATCTTCCTTGAGTTCTTCTCCAACGAAGGCTTCTACAGGATCTGCTTCCTTGGGATGCTTAGAGGTTTCTTCAAGATCACACTCCAATTCTCACACTTGAATTGGTGAGAATTGGTCTCTGGAAGCACTCGTAGAGCAGAGGAGGGAGACAACCTCTTGTAGCCGCCAGGAAACTTCCAGGAGGCTCTAAGAGCTTTGTTGGGTCTCACACTTGGATGGATGGCCAATAGAGGACCTTTTATACCCAAAAGAGTTCAAAGATACCCTTTAGGTATAAGGGCACACGATCCTAGGATGATACCCCATCGGTCTGGGCTGACACGTGGCGGCCATCCACTTTAAGTTGCAAACTTTCCGTAGTGTGTCGACCTGCCCTGGTGGTGGTGTCGACACACTGTCCCAAATATGAGAACTGATGTTCTGGGAAGAAGGTCCCGTGTCGACCTGCTCTGAGAGTGTGTCGACTGCTTCCCAAATCTGCAACTAGCTGTTCTGGGAACTGGGTCCAGTGTCGACCTGCTCTGAGAGTGTGTCGACCTGCTGTCCCAATTCTGCAAACTAGCTGTTCTGGGAACTGGGTCCAGTGTCGACCTGCTCTGAGAGTGTGTCGACCTGCTGTCCCAATTCTGCAAACTGGCTGTTCTGGGAACTGGGTCCAGTGTCGACCTGCTCTGAGAGTGTGTCGACCTGGGTACACTTATTCCTGAAAACTGCAACTCGTGTCGACACACTCTTGACTTGTGTCGACACAGTCTCAATATTTCTTCACCTTTTACCTTTGAATCTGTGTTGTTGTGTCGACACCATGGAAGGATGTGTCGACACATCTTTTGCAAAAAGGGTTTGTACCTAAAATTTAAACACATATATCATTAGTAAAATATTTATTATTAGTGCAAATGATAGGTGTGCTTTGAAACATGTTTTTGAATATAAGTTTCAGGTGAAATATTTTTGACATGTTTCATTTAAATTGCTTTAAAATCACTTCTTGTCATCATCAAAATAGAGGAAATGATAAGAAATTACACTCAACCCAACAATCTCCCCCTTTTTGATGATGGCAACATTAAATCCATATGAAAGTAAGGTTTTGATGAAATGTGATTTTAAGCAATTTTCGGTTATTTAAATTTTTATTTTCTTTTTGTTTAAACTTGTCAAAGACCTTTTGATATTTTTTAGTAACAGATGATGATGTACTTGTGAGACACAATGTTACTTGAAATGAGAATTTTTGTACACAGAAGTCAAGCAACTTGACAAGTATTCAAACAATCACATTCACATAAGGATTTTCATTCATATTGAAGTCACAATATTCAGGCCAAGCAAAACATTTCATTTCAATCAGGAGAAAAGAGAACATTTCATTCAATCCAACAACAGATTACAAACATTTTTCTTCTCCCCCTTTGACATCATCAAAACAAGAATTACATTAAGTAGAAGATGGAGGAGGAGGAGGAATGGGAAGAAGAATGGTCTCTATGTCAGAGAGTCTTTTCTCCATGAAATTCAAGCTAGTCTTGATTTGATCTTGAATGGTGTCATTTTTGTGCACACAAAAGTGTTCCATTCTATTTGAATTCTCTATCAAGGTGGCTTGAAGTCTGGCTAGATCAGCTGCACTGTGTTGTGAGGATGATGATGAACCAGCTGACCAACCAGGTCTTTGCATTATCTTGAATTCTTGGTCAAATCTGTTATCTGCTTGTCAATGTGCTCATTGAAGTTCCTCATGCTTTCCAAATCATCCACAAAATGAGCAAATGACAATCTTGTGCTGGAAATCTCATGCAATGTTTGCTTGTGTTGAAGACATCTGCTTGGGAATTTGCCAAAATTCCCTTAAGAACTGTCTCCAACTTGTCTTGATGCTCCTTCAGTTGTAATGAGGCATCTGCCATTGTGCCAATCAATCTGTTGAACCTTTGAGCTGCTTAGTCTGAAGCAGCTTTCTGTTCTATGAACTTGGCAGATACTGTATTTTCCAGTCTTTGAATCCTCAACTCAAATGATGTGGACATGGTTTGAATGGAGGAGTTTAAGGTTTGAAATTTGTCATTGAGGAAGGAGAACAACTCTGGTGGAATAGAAGCCCACCAGAGGATGTGGATGGTTGGAATGAGGGTTGTGGAGATTGAGAGTGAAAGAAGGAGGGTTGAAATTGAGGTGAGAGAGGGGCATGAACTGGATTTCACCTTCATTTGGACTTGAGGCTGATCCTCATTTACAGGAGGGTGATCCTCGTGACCTTGGGGCTGGTCCCCTCCAGCTGGAGGCTGTTCCTCTTGTGCTTGGGGCTGGTCTCCTTGAACCTGAGGCTGGTCCTCCTGAGCTTGGGGTTGTTCCCCCTGATCTTGAGGCTGTTCCTCCTGAGCTTGAGGGGCCTCAACCACAACGGCCCTCTTCTAATTTGATTGCCCTCCAATCTAAATCCCATAAACTTCTGGATATTCTTAAAGGTGTAGATGTTGGACTTGGGAATAGATTGGGACTTCTCATTCTCCAAGGGCACACCAAAGTGCTGGAATACTGAGGTCAAGTGTGCTGCAAAAGGCAATGATCTCTTTAGGTCTTTCCTTGTTATTTCAGAGATGATTTGAAGCATTATGACATTGAGATTGACTTTGATTTCTTTGACCATGCAATAGAGAATAAACCTTTGAATGTCTGTCAATCTGTCCCTTCCACCACCTTGAGGGGTAATGATGGTGGTCAATATGTGGTGGATGACCCTTAACACAGGAGGAAATGAATTGGCATTGAACCTGGTTACGTAGGTCTGTTTGGGATCTGATGCATCTGCAGGAAGGCTTGTCAAGATGGAATAGGCTTCATGTAATCAAATTCAATTCATGATAGTCTGCCCCTTCAGCTGGTACTTGAAAATGGAGGCTGCTGTTGCAGTTGGCATATCTATGGCTATTCCCTTAACTTTGGATTCATACCCTTCATCTGTGCATGTGAGGTTCTTATAGAATTCCCTAACAAGTCTTGGATAACTGACTTGAAACTCAGAGATAAAAGGTAACCAAGATTGAAAGGAGAAATAGGTTTGAATTGCTGGAAAAGATTCTGCTAGCTGAATGTCTGAAAGGTCTAGAATTCCGGGCTTCAGAATGGACTTGGCTGCACTGACTGACTCTGAGGGAATATCCTCTTGAGACTCAGAAGAAGAGGAAGATGACTCCTCAGGGTTTTCAGAAGATTCGCCCGGAATCTCTGGTCTAGGGTTTGGAGGACTACTACCTCTGCCTGAAGAGGAAGGTCTACCTCTCTTTGCTGCCCTTTGAGGTGCTGAAGAGGATCCTGGTTGCTCGGCAGGATCATTCCTTCTCTTAGACCTTCTTTCGGACTGGGCAACGGCACTGTCTGCCGGAATCGGCCTTGAAGAGGCACTGGACCTTGCGCCACGGCGGGGACCCAACTTCCTGACCATGGTGCAAGAGGAGTGGAATTCGGAGAGGAGATGGAAGATTGGAGAGGTGATGGAAAGAGGATGAGAGTTAGAGAAATGGTGAAGATTTCTTGCCGGAAACGATGAGAATTTGGCCGTCGGGTCGACCTGATGCCTAAAAGGGGTGCAGTGGTGTACTGCCCCGCAGGAACAAGGATGGCTTATCATGTACCAAACGGTTTGAAAAATAATCAGGAAAGGGGTTAGTGTCGACACAGGATGAAGGTTGTGTCGACCTGACTGAAAGTGTGTCGACACAGGATGGGACGGTGTCGACACGGCCTTAGAAGAAAAGTTGATTTTTCAGAGGAAATTTTTGAGAAATTTTGGGACATCTTTAGAATGATAAGCAATGAGGGGAATTATCATTTCAAGGATTTTTAAGAGGCTTAAAATTTATTTGTTATATTTGCAAACATTCATCACAATTCAAGTTTTCAAACAATTTCCAACAGGATATTAGCATTCCAAGACTTGAATCAATAAAATGAAAAATTGAGGGATATAATATATCTAACAATCAACTATAATCTACCATATTTCTCAACTGAAAAGAATTAAAGATGTCATCTAGAATTGAAAGTGAGAGAGATAAGAACAATGTAACTCAAGGAAGCAAAGAATCATGAGATGCAAAGAACTCCCCCTTAGACATGCAAAACACTCAACCCAAACCTTGAGAGAGATCAAGAGGTGGACATTTACAAAGACCAAGTTCTCTCCTAAAGATGAAAATCTGTTTTCAGGAAGGGGTTTAGTGAATATATCTGCAATTGTTTTTCAGTTTCATGAAGTGGAGTTCAAAAGATTTCTTTGCAACCTCATCTCTCAAGAAATGATGCCTAATTTCAATATGCTTAGTTCTAGAATGCGAATGGGGTTTTAGACAAATTTATAGCACTAGTGTTATCACATAGGATGGGTACACACCCTAAATCTTGGTTATAATCAAGAAGTTGATGTTTCACCCAGAGAATCTGAGTTCCACATCTACCTGCTGCAACATATTCAGCTTCTGCAGTTGACAGAGCAACTGAATGTTGCTTCTTAGAATCCCAAGAGATAAGGCACCCACCTAGAAATAGACACAGGCCACTTGTGTTTTTTCTATCTAATTTGCACCCAGCATAATCAGCATCACAATAGGCAAACAGATCTAACTTGCAACCAGCAGGATACCAAATACCTAAGTCACATGTTCCAACAAGATATTTGAATATTCGTTTAACAGCAAGCATGTGACTTTCTTTAGGATTAAATTGGAATCTAGCACATAAACACACACAAAACTGAATATCAGGTCTAGAAGTTGTAAGATAGAGCAGAGAGCCAATCATACCTCTATAGGTCTTTGGATCTACTGACTTACCAGATGGATCTTCTTCTAGTTTAGCATTAATTGCAATTGGTGTGCTTGAGTGCTTAAGGTTCTGAAAGTCAAACCTCTTTAATAGCTCCTTGACATATTTGGTTTGACTGATGAAGATTCCTTCAGTTGTTTGGTTCACTTACAATCCCAAAAAGAATGTTAAATCTCCATTAAGCTCATTTCAAATCATTCTTCATTTGATTTGAAAATTCAGCGCAAAGGCCTTTATTGGTTGATCCAAATATTATGTCATCAACATAAATTTGGACTACAATTATTATTTTTTACTGTTTTTGTGAACAAAGTTTGATCAACATTACCTCTCGAGTATCCTTTTTCAAGTAAAAAGGAACTCAACCGGTCATACCAAGCTCTTGGAGCTTGCTTAAGACCATAGAGAGCCTTATTAAGCTTGAAAACATGGTTAGGATATTTTTCATTTTCATATCCAGGAGGTTGTTCAACAAAACATTTTCCTTTATATATCCATTTAAGAATGCACTTTTGACATCCATTTGATAGACTTTAAATTTCATGGAGGATGCAAAAGCAAGGAAAATTATGACTGTTTCTAGTCTAGCTACAGGGGCATATGACTCTTCAAATCAATTCCAACTCTTGATTGTACCCCTTTGCAACTAGCCTAGCTTTATTTCTAATTACCTGACCAAATTCATTCAATTTGTTTCTGAAGACCCATCTAGTGCCAATCATTGCTTGGTCACTAGGCCTAGGTACTAATTCCCATACTTGATTTCTTTCGAATTGATGAAGCTCATCATGAATGGCATTAATCCAATCAGAACTGGATAAGGCTTCATCAATTGACTTGGGTTCAATTTGGGAAATTAGAGCTAGTGAGTCTTCTTCAATATTTTGCAAGAAAGATGATCTAGTCCTTACTCTATCATTTAAATTGCCAACTATACTGTCTATGGGTGATCTCTCAGATATCGAGGTTCAGAAATTACCTGTTGAGAAGTGCCCACTTGTGGAGCAATGTTACCTGACCCACTTAAAGATGGTGAGTTGTTGTTCAGGTTCTCTTCATTATTGACAAGCTCCTCAACAGTTGGTGAAGAATCCACAATGAGGTCATCCTCTTCATTGTCTTGTCTTTCCCTGCAAGATTTAGAATCATTAGTGGAAAATGAATTTTCATCAAAAATAACACGTGGAGATTCTTCAACATTTTGGTTTTTAGAATGTACACTTTGAAAGCCTTGACACTTCAGAATAGCCAAGAAATAGCTTCCTGACTCTTAGCATCAAACTTGTCAAGGTTTTCTTTGTTATTATTGTGTACAAAGCATTTGCACCAAAGTTTTGAAATAAGAAACAGTTGGCTTTTTGTTTCTCAACAGTTCATAGGGGGTTTTTCTGATCTTTGGTCTGATCAAAGCTCTATTTAGGATATGATTGGCTGTGTTAACAGCTTCAGCCCAGAAGGGTTTGGGCAGATTACTTCCTAAGAGCAGGATCTAGCCATTTCCACAAGAGTTCTATTCTTCTTTCCACAACTCCATTTTGTTCTGGAGTTCTAGGTGAAGAAAACTTGTGAATATTTGAAATTCAGCACATAGATCAGAAAAGGATGTGTTATCAAATTCACCCCCATGATCAGTTAAAATGTGTGACGGCCCTCGTTACACCGGTACGGTCATACCGACCCACGTCGATATAGCGAGTGCTGCAGTCACAGTGGGACATTTACCCAACGATACAACAGCTGAGATACACGCGAATATAAATAACAGAGTAGCGGAAGTAAAAGAGAACTATCTCCATTCATTCATCATCCACATTAAACATACATGCAGTTTACAATTTGCAAAAAGGAACCAAGTTCACATAAATTAAATTACTGAAATGGAAATACATAATGTCCACATAATACATTCTTCTCATGATAATTCTAATACAATGTTCCAAGTACATACTATGAACTACAACAAAAGGGTGCACGACTCCACAAGCTAAACTCCGCGCTCGGAGTCTGTCTCCACTGTCTCCTCCACGAAGGTCTCGTCACCGTCTAAACCTGTACGCCGAAGCAAGAGTGAGTCTTAAAGACTCAGCAAGTAACACTACACAGATATACACGTACAAGTCCTAGTGGTTTCTACAAGCACATACAATTAGCAACACATAGCATGCTAGTCCATTTAAGTTTCAACCTACATGAAGGTTCTACCATTTTTCTCATAGCACATGCTTTCAGATTTCAAAATATAACATTCACCTATCACATGGTCTCTAATCCATTCACTTATAAATTTTAACCTTATAAAGCGTCAAACATGAGAGTTATCAACATGGATAATTTACATACATGAACGGGAAACATAGCTAGCATGGATTCCACATGTTTATAAGTACATACATAACTTCTTAACATGCTTTAGGTTGCTGATTTCACATGTTCAAAGACTATAAACCTACACATGAAAGCTACAATGTGGCTTAGAACATAACACATGAACAACCATCATGCCACTTTGCACACATACTCATCATTGTTCCTAATCATGGATTCTAAACACTTGGCACACATAAACATGGAATTGCTAACATGCATTTTCTGAATTCATACGGTTTCAGATTTAGCCTCACATGGTTTCAATACACATCTTATTTCATTTTTTTTCCTTTTTCACATTTTCCCTTTTCACATGGTTACACTTTACACATACACATTCACATATCACTTACACATTTACACATGGTCACATACACTTTACACATTACACTTTACATATTTTAGTGCCGTGACACATAGTCCAAACCACCAAAGAAGACATTCACATCACATACTAACATAGGCACCATCTAGGCAATGCAATGGTGACTCTTGGACTGCGCAGACCGGGAGAACAAGTCTCCACCCTAACCAGTGGTACTTGTCCACCTCCAGGATTTCCCCCTAATGCCCTTAGGGTCACTTAACACAATGAACTTTCTCAGGGGGACTTTTCCCTGATACTTCCACTGCCTTCTCGGAAGCAGTATCACATTGGCACAATTTACACTTTTACTCAATTAACGTTTTACACATGGTTTTACACTTTACACTTCTCATCACATTCACTTCCTCACTCACATGAACTCCTCTGTTTTTACTAACATGGTACTACAGAGTTTCAGGTTTTAACACAGTAAACATCCAAATCATGCTGATTTAAACAAAATCTAATCACGTTGTGATCGTATGCACAATTATTCACATTTCACATGAAAACTCATAACTCTCTATTTACGGGTCCAATTGGTCTGCAAATTTAACCACAGACTGTTTTCGGGCTCATGATCATACCCTCAATTTTTCAGATTTTTCTGAGCTAAATAGGATTTATAGAAATCAAACACCAAATTTGCATATTATTCACAATTTACTAACATGGGTCTAACACAATTTACAATTTATCCACTTACTGTTTTGCACAGAACTACTAACATATGCATGAATTTAAATACCACATCATCCTAATTCATACATCTATAATCATTTGCCACAAAACTATTTTTACATGTTTTCCTTTTTTTTCCGAACTACACTTATTAACAATTCCACAAGCATGTATGGACTTCCTAAATTTCAGAACATACACACATGACCCACAACTCATCATGATTAGACCGAAATTTAGGCATTCGCATTAATCTAAATCATAAATCATGGACTTTGCAAAAATGGTCTACAAGTCATGCTCACATGCTTACAAGACACCATTAACCACATTCATCACACAACCCACACACATCCACAACCACAATACATAATGTACATAGCTTATAGGATTACCATATATCCTAATCGCATAAACATACCGAAATTAACTGTAGAAGTGGGACAGAACAGCTCACGGTTCTGCCCAGAAGAACTAAACGGTCTCTGGCCGCTGACTCAGAGTCAGCGGCATGGTCGATGGACGCCAAGGAGGAACTGGGCGTCCAGGGACCTTGCCGTCTACTCAGGTCTGTGCAGAAGACACAGACCCGAGCTCTGAAAATGGGGTGAAATGGAGGGTCTAGGACTCGAGATAAATTCCACAAAAATAATAGAAACATCCTAGACTCATACGGGGACATCAATGACAGGTTACTTGCCTTTGGAAAAACTCCTAAAGGGATCAAGAGTTGGAGAAGCTCTCCTTGGGCAGTCCCAAGAAGCCTCCAAGATGCCTCCACTCCGGTTCTGTGATGCTCCCTCTGCAATCCAGGGCCGGGGATTTAGCCGTTATGTTGTCTTCCTCCTTGTCGAAGTAGATCTCCAGAAGAAGCCTTGGATCGCCGGATCAAAGCCTCCAAACCTCAGGTTTTCTCACAGGAAGCTCTAGGGTTTTCTCTCTTTTCTCCTCTCACAAGGTAAATGAGAAGTGGGGAGAGACTAGTTCGGGTTCAGACCTAAGGAGGGCCTTCCCCCACTCACTAGGGTGATGGGACACCCTCAGAGCCGTTGGGGACATCCCCCCAATGGCTGCCATGCCTTGCTTCAGAAGATAGCAGCTCTGCTGCGCATGCAGGTCAGAGAGTTGGCGTCCAGATCGCTGGACGCCGGAGCTAGTGCTGGCGTCCATGTCTGGACGCTGACACTGGCTCAACGGCCTGGGCTTGACGCCAAGGTGGCCTTCGGCCAGAACCCTAATTATGCAGAAAACCATGCATACTAAGCCTCTATACATGCAATATGTACATGATATTATATTCATACTATCACCATGCAATATATACATTATTTACGTTTAATATAAACACATGTACACAATTATACTATTTTATATCTACGTAAATACGTACATACATACTCCACCACAATATACACACGTAAATACGAAAAATACGACGGAATTTCGAGGGTCTTACACCCTCCCCCTTAAAGAAAACTTCGTCCTCGAAGTTAGAACGACACTACTCAAACAAAAGGGGGTACTTCTTCTTCATCGCATCCTCAAGCTCCCACGTAGCCTCCTCACGTGAGAAGTTCCGCCATAGAACTTTCACCGACGCAATACTCTTGTTCCGGAGATGCTGCACCTTCCGGTCAAGAATGGCACGGTTGCTCGACATACGAAAGATCTGGCTGGATCTCCACTGGCTCATGACTAATCACATGAGACGGATCTCGGACATACTTCCTGAGCATAGATACGTGGAATACCGGGTGAACGCTAGCCAAAGCTGGGGGTAAAGCTAGCTCGTACGCCACGTTGCCCAAACGTCTGAGAATCTCATATGGGCCAATGAACCTAGGGCTTAGCTTGCTATGCCTGCCAAATCTGACAACTCCACGAGTAGGCGATATCTTCAAGAAGACATGATCGCCAACCTCGAACTCCAAATCCTTCCTCCTGTTGTCGGCATAACTCTTCTGCCTATCCTGTGCCGCAACAAGCCTTTTCCTGATAAGCTGAATCTTATCCAAAGTTTCCTGAACCAACTCTGGTCCGATCAACTGCCTATCACCAGTCTCCTCCCAACATAGCGGAGATCTGCAGGGCTACCATACAACGCCTCGAATGGAGCCATTCCATACTAGCATGAAAGCTGTTGTTGTATGCGAACTCCACAGAGGTAAATGACGCTCCCAATCATCCTTCCAATCCAGAACACACGCTCTCAACATGTCCTCGAGCGTCTGGATAGTCCTCTCGGACTGTCCGTTGGTCTGGGATGAAACGCCGAACTGAGCTTAAGCTCCGAACCTAACGCATCCTGAAGACCCTTCCACAACCTCGAAGTGAATCTCGGATCTCGATCCGAAATGATCGACTTCGGCACACCATGCAACCTAACGATACCGCTACATACAATCTAGCTAAGCTCTCTACTGACTGCTTCTTCTTCATAGGCAAGAAATGAGCAGTCTTCGAGAATCTATCTACGACTACCCAAATCGAGTCATTGCCTCTTCTAGATCGAGGCAAACCCGAAACGAAATCCATAGTGACAGCTTCCCACTTCCATACGGGGATATCCATCCTCTGCATAAGGCCGGATGGTCGCTGCCGCTCGGCTTTCACCTGCTGACATACTAGACATCTAGACACATAACCCGCACATCCTTCTTCATGCCGGACCACCAAAATGATCTCTTCAAATCCTGATACATCTTAGTGTTACCCGGATGATAGAAAATCGCGATCTATGAGCCTCCGCTAACACATGCTCACGGACTCTACTACATCGGGGACACAAACACGGTGCTGAAATCTAATCACACCGTCCTCATCACGAGCAATGCCCGCCTTTACCACTAACTCTAACAATCTAGGATCGGCTTTCTGCTGCTCAATCACCTCGTCCAAGACCGAGATCTAAGGGATAGCTGAGCTACAAAAGCCTGACACAACGATGGCTCTAACTCGGTCATAGAGCACGCTGCATCCTCCAACATCTTCCATCCTGCTGGAGCGAAGACCTCTTCCTACTAAGAGCATCCGCTACGACATTCGCCTTTCCAGGATGATACTGAAGGTCGAAGTCATAGTCCTTCAAGAACTCAATCCATCTCCTCTGCCTCAGGTTTAATTCCTTTTGGGAGAAAAGATACTTCAAGCTCTTGTGGTCGGTAAACACCTCAAATCTGACACCATAAAGATAGTGCCTCCAGATCTTTAGTGCATGAACCACAGCTGCTAGCTCTAAATCATGAGTCGGATAGTTCCTCTCATGCTCCTTCAACTGACGAGAAGCATAAGCCACTACCCTCTCTTGCTGCATGAGCACACAGCCTAAACCAATCCGAGATGCATCCGTATAAATGGCAAGCCCTCTAGACCACTAGGCAATACCAATACCGGAGCAGAAGTAAGCTTAGCCTTCAATAGCTGAAAGCTACGCTCACATGCCTCAGACCACACGAACTTCTCACCTTTCCGGGTCAGCTTTGTCAAGGGGCGGCGATGGATGAGAAACCCTCAATGAATCGCCGATAATAACCAGCTAACCCAATAAAGCTACTACGAATCTCCGAAGGGTCCTGGGAACGTCCCAATCCATAACTGCCTGGACCTTCGCTGGTCAACAGCTACACCAGCGCCGGAGATAACATCCCGAGGAATGAACCTCGCGCAACCAAAAATCGCACTTGCTGAACTTCGCATACAGCTTGTGCTCACGGAGAACCTCTAACACTAACCTCAAATGCTGACGGTGCGTGCCTCATCCGGAGAATAGACCAACACGTCATCAATAAACACAACAACAAAGCTATCTAGGTACGGACTAAACAACCTGTTCATGAGATCCATGAACGCTGCGGGGCGTTGGTCATCCGAAGGGAAGAACCAAAACTCATAATGTCCATAACGGGTTCTAATGCCGTCTTGCACATCCTCACTCCTAATCCTCAACTGATGATAACCAGATCGCAAGTCAATCTTGGAAAAGACTGATGCCTCTCGCAACTGGTCAAACAGATCATCAATCCGAGGTAAGGGATACCTGTTCTTCACAGTCACCTGGTTTAGCTTCCTATAATCAATGCACAACCGAAGTGACCCGTCTTTCTTCTTGACGAACAATACAGGTGCTCCCCAAGGGGAAACGCTAGGGCGAATAAATCCCTTATCAAGCAATTCTTGCAATTGCTTCCTCAACTCGCTAATCTGCAGGGGCCATCCGATATGGGGCCTTCGAGATAGGAGAGGTGCCTGGAAGCAACTCTATAGTGAACTCTATCTCCCTATCCGGTGGCAATCCAGTCAAGTCATCGGGAAAGACATCTGGAAAGTCCTGCACCACATCGATCTCTGCAAGAGTCAGTGACGAACCAGCATCGGGTACTAACATAACGCTGGCAAGAAATGCGTCACATCCCTGTTTCACCATGCGCATCGCCTTCATGGCAGAGATAACTAACTTTCCCGCTAAGTTCTTTGGCAAGGGATAGAGAACTCGTCCTCACCAGGAATGCGGAAAACAATCTTCTTCCTACGGCAATCCACTAACGCATAGTGCTCCTCTAGCCAATCCAGACCAAAGATACAATCATAGTCCTTCATCTTTAGCAAGAAGAAACCCCCATCTAGGAATCTATCCTCAATGCACACAGGTAACGACGGAATACACTTCCTAGTCGATACCGTACCCGCAGGGGTGTGCACAGACAAGGAACCTCTAACTCCTCAGACTCTACCTGACTCTAGGGGCTACTGCCTAGCAACCGCTCGGAAATGAACGAGTGAGTAGCACCCGTATCAAACAAAACCCGAGCGTGCACACCGAAAAGTAGACTGTACCTTCGGTGACATGCTCCGCCTGCTCGGCGTCCTCACGAGCTAACGCAAACACTCGAGCCGGGGCTCGAGGCCTTCCTGGTCGTCCTGTAGCTGGCGCTGCTGCCGCTACTGCTGGTACTGGCGCTCCACGCTGAGCTCCCTGCTGAAGCCTTGGCAATCCTTGATCTTGTGGTCGCTGCTCCCACACTTTAGGCATCTACCCCCGCTACACCAACACTCCGAACCTCCATGGGTCTTCCCACAATGGGGACACTCCTTCTTCGCACCGGGGAACGTACAGAGGTACCTGATAGTTGCTGACTACCACTTGTTTCTGCGGTGTCTGATACACCGTCTTCTTCTTATCTTGCCGCTGGAAAGTCGCTGCCGGCCTCTTTTGCGACGCCTTCTTCCTCCTCTAGATACTGCTCCATTTCTCCTTCCTGTCTGCAGGCTGCGCTGAGGGCCTCGTCTAGCGTGCGGTGGTCGAACGCCACGAGCCTCGTCCTCAGTGATGGTTTGAGACCCATCACGAACTTCTTGGTCTTCCTGCGCTCATCCTCTACTATGGTGCAGTGCATATTTAGAGAGTTCAGAAAACCTTGCCTCGTATTCCAGGACGGTCATCGATCCTTGCGTCAGGAAAGGAACTCTTGCTCCATCTGTCCTGGATGTGCTCGGGGACACTTGGCTCGGAAGAGCCTCACGAACGCGTCCCACGCCACGACTACTACTGCTCCGTCCTCAAAGCGCGTACGCAGTAGGGAGGACACCATACATCTCTCTCTCCTGTAATACACCTTCATAAGCTCTAACTAACGATTCTAACTTTAACAACCAACATACAAGCATAACTAAAGCATACCTGTAGCATGTAGGTGGCTAAGGTCACCTTGTCCTCGTCAGGACACCTGATAGCTCGGAAGATTTCTCGGTCTCCCTCATCCAGCTTTCTGCCAAAAGCGGATCACTCTCCCCCTTAAAAGAGGGTGGGGTCATCCTCTTGAATCGCTCCATGATGGAAGGTCCACCATGGTCCTGAGCGGGGCCTGAGCCTGCTACATTAAGCAATAACAATATACGATAAACACAATATCACACAATTCAATTAGCAGACTACTTAAGTTGTTTTATTAATTTACCTGGGCCTCCAACTGGGCCTGAAGTGCTGCCTGAGTTGTTTGCCTGGGTCTGCATGGCTTGCACCAGACCTTGCATGAACACTCCATAATCCACTGGCGGCGGTGGGGGAAGCACAGGGCCTCGCGGTGCTGGGGCCTGTTGCTCCCCTGATCATCATGCCTCTGCTCGTCGTCGCGAGCTGGCGCACCTCCACGTCGTCCACGGGAAGCCATGGCTGTCATAAAATTTCAGCCACTAATTAGAGCTAGGTTACTAAATTTTCTGACCATTTTCTTATCTAACTTTTCACTTCTTATTAGTGTGTTTCCTACACATGTGGACATACTTAGCATGCAATGGGGATGATGACTCAGTTATATTCATGTGCAATCTCAACTGGTCGCTCTGATACCAATCTCTGTGACGGCCCTCGTTACACCGTACGGTCATACCGACCCACGTCGATATAGCGAGTGCTGCCAGTCACAGTGGGACATTTACCCAACGATACAACAGCTGAGATACACGCGAATATAAATAACAGAGTAGCGGAAGTAAAAGAGAACTATCTCCATTCATTCATCATCCACATTAACATACATGCAGTTTACAATTTGCAAAAAGGAACCAAAGTTCACATAAATTATTACTGAAATGGAAATACATAATGTCCACATAATACATTCTTCTCATGATAATTCTAATACAATGTTCCAAGTACATACTATGAAGACTACAACAAAGGGTGCACGACTCCACAAGCTAACTCCGCGCTCGGAGTCTGTCTCCACTGTCTCCTCCACGAAGGTCTCGTCACCGTCTAAACCTGTACGCCGAAGCAAGAGTGAGTCTTAAAGACTCAGCAAGTAACACTACACATGATATACACGTACAAGTCCTAGTGGTTTCTACAAGCACATACAATTAGCAACACATAGCATGCTCGTCCATTTAAGTTTCAACCTACCATGAGGTTCTACCATTTTTCTCATAGCACATGCTTTCAGATTTCAAAATATAACATTCACCTATCACATGGTCTCTAATCCTTCACTTATAAATTTTAACCTTATAAAGCGTCAAACATGAGAGTTATCAACATGGATATTTACATACATGAACGGGAAAACCAGCTCATGGATTCCACATGTTTATAAGTACATACATAACTTCTTAACATGCTTTAGGTTGCTGATTTCACATGGTTCAAAGACTATAAACCTACACATGAAAGCTACAATGTGGCTTAGAACATAACACATGAACAAACCATCATGCCACTTTGCACACATACTCATCATTGTCCTAATCATGGATTCTAAACACTTGGCACACATAAACGGAATTGCTAACATGCATTTTCTGAATTCATACGGTTTCAGATTTAGCCTCACATGGTTTCAATACACTCTATAATTTCCCATTTTTTTCCTTTTTCACATTTTCCCCTTTTCACATGGTTACACTTTACACATACACATTCACATATCACTTACACATTTACACATGGTCACATACACTTTACACATTACACTTTACACATATTTTAGTGCCGTGACACATAGTCCAAACCACCAAGAAGGACACATTCACATCACATAACACATAGGCACCATCTAGGCAATGCAATGGTGACTCTTGGACTGCGCAGACCGGGAGAACAAGTCTCCACCCTAACCAGTGGTACTTGTCCACCTCCAGGATTTCCCCCTAATGCCCTTAGGGTCACTTAACACAATGAACTTTCTCAGGGGACTTTTCCCTGATACAGTTCCACTGCCTTCTCGGAACGTATCACATTGGCACAATTTACACTTTTACTCAATTAACGTTTTACACATGGTTTTCACACTTTACACTTCTCATCACATTCACTTCCTCACTCACATGAACTCCTCTGTTTTTACTAACATGGTACTACAGAGTTTCAGGTTTTAACACACAGTAAACATCCAAATCATGCTGATTTAAACAAAATCTAATCACGTTGTGATCGTATGCACATTATTCACATTTCACATGAAAACTCATATCTCTCTATTTACGGGTCCAATTGGTCTGCAAATTTAACCACAGACTGTTTTCGGGCTCATGATCATACCCTCAATTTTTCAGATTTTTCTGAGCTAAATAGGATTTATAGAAAATCAACACCAATTTGCATATTATTCACAATTTAAGCTAACATGGTCTAACCCATTTACATTTATCCACTTACTGTTTTGCACAGAACTACTAACATATGCATGAATTTAGAATACCACATCATCCTAATTCATACATCTATAATCTTTGCCACAAAACATTTTTACATGTTTTCCTTTTTTTTCCGAACACACTATTAACAATTCCACAAGCATGTATGGACTTCCTAAATTTCAGAACATACACACATGACCCACAACTCATCATGATTAGACCGAAATTTAGGCATTCGCTTAATCTAAATCATAAATCATGGACTTGCAAAAAATGGTCTACAAGTCATGCTCACATGCTTACAAGACACCATTAACCACATTCATCACACAACCCACACACATCCACAACCACAATACATAATGTACATAGCTTATAGATTACCATATATCCTAATCGCATAAACATACCGAAATTAACTGTAGAAGTGGGACAGAACAGCTCACGGTTCTGCCCAGAAGAACTAACGGCGGTCTCTGGCCGCTGACTCAGAGTCAGCGGCATGGTCGATGGACGCCAAGGAGGAACTGGGCGTCCAGGGACCTTGCCGTCTACTCAGGTCTGTGCAGAAGACACAGACCCGAGCTCTGAAAATGGGGTGAATGGAGGGTCTAGGACTCGAGATAAATTCCACAAAAATAATAGAAACATCCTAGACTCATACGGGGACATCAATGACAGGTTACTTGCCTTTGGAAAAACTCCTAAAGGGATCAAATTAGTTGGAGAAGCTCTCCTTGGCAGTCCCAAGAAGCCTCCAAGATGCCTCCACTCCGGCTTCTGTGATGCTCCCCTCTGAAATCCAGGGCCGGGATGTTAGCCGGTTATGTTGTCTTCCTCCTTGTCGAAGTAGATCTCCAGAAGAAGCCTTGGATCGCCGGATCAAAGCCTCCAAACCTCAGGTTTTCTCACAGGAAGCTCTAGGTTTTCTCTCTTCTTTTCCTCCTCTCACAGGTGAAATGAGAAGTGGGGAGAGACTAGTTCGGGTTCAGACCTAAGGAGGGTCTTCCCCCACTCACTAGGGTGATGGGACACCCTCAGAGCCATTGGGGAACATTCCCCCCAATGGCTGCCATGCCTTGCTTCAGAAGATAGCAGCTCTGCTGCGCATGCAGGTCAGAGAGGTTGGCGTCCAGATCGCTGGACGCCGGAGCTAGTGCTGGCGTCCATGTCTGGACGCTGACACTGGCTCAACGGCCTGGGCTTGACGCCAAGGTGGCCTTCGCCAGAACCCTAATTGTGCAGAAAACCATGCATACTAGCCTCTATCATGCATATGTACATGTATTATATTCATACTATCCCATGCAATATCTACATTATTTACGTTAATATAACACATGTACACATATTTATACTATTTTAATATCTACGTAAATACGTACATACATACTCCACCACATATACACACGTAATACGAAAAATACGACGGAATTTCGAGGGTCTTACCAATGTTTTGATTTTATATGGATAAGTTGTTAAGATAGTGGTACAGAATTCCTGAATTCAGGCAAGTATCTTTTGTGGGATAGAAAGATAACCCAAGTAAATCTAGTAAAATCATCGATGATTACAAACCCATATCTTTTGCCACTTAGCTTAGAACTCTTGTTGGCCCAAAAAGGTCCATGTGAAGAAGTTCTAGTGGCCTAGATGTAAGTACCTCATTGAAGTTTTAAAAGATTTCTAGTTTGTTTTTTCCTTAGCACATATCCCACAAACTTGATTTCAACTTTAGAGAAGGATTCAGGAAGACCCTTAAACCAAATTCAATCTTAATAACTATCCATTGTTCTGAAACTTGCATGGCCAAGTCTTTTGTGCCAAGTCCATGCAATTTCATCTTTATTTGCAACAAAACAAAGATTTTCAGAAAAGTTTTTATTTAGGTTGATCATGTAGACATTATTTTCTCTTTTTCCAAAGAATTTGATTTTATCAGATGATGAGTCAATTATCTTACAAAAATCAGATTCAAACACAACTTTGTGACCTTTGTCACATAGTTGGCTGATACTGAGCAGATTATAATCAAGACCATCAACTAATAAAACATTATCTACTGAGTTGAAGAAGTTTGACCAACCTTCCCATCCAATGATCTTTCCTTTATTTTTACCTCCAAATGTAACTGACCCTCCCTCCTTTTCAAGCAGGAATGAGAATTTGGCTCTATCTCCTGTCATGTGTCGTGAACACCCACTGTCAAGGAATCATACATTGGAGTTGGGTGCACGACCTTCCTGCAACAAGATCAGTGGAGAAGATTTTGGTACCCAACAGAGTTGGACCATCAGAATGTTTGGACATTGTTAGTAAATCCTTTCTCACCCAATTGACTTGTTTTTTATTTTGTTTTGTTAAATTGGTGGTTTCAGTCTTTTTAGTTGTTCTTTTTCTTAGGAATGAAAGCACCATCATTTTTGTTTTTGGTAGGAGGGGAGTTTTTCATTTGAAAATTGAGTTTCAGATGAGGAGGGGAATCCAGGATTTTGTTGGTACATCCAAAGATTTGGATGAAGCATTGAGGATTATACCAACAGGGTTGTTATACCATTGGCTCCAAGGACTGATCCATCATCTTGAAATGTTGTCTTGGAGGTCCAAGGTTTTTCATGAATTTTTATTTTGATTTTTCTCTTTTTCAAATTTTTATCTGAATTTTTGGTTGAGTTGTTTGCAGCTTTTGATGTTGAGCAGGTCGACCTGTCTTGACTGGTGTCAACACAACAGCCACAGAAGCCTTCTCTTGTGGACTGGTGTCGACCTGTCAGGAGACTGAGTCGACCTGGTTGTCTTCTTTTGTTTTTGAGTTTTTGAATTTTTTGATGTTTTGTTTGAGTTTTGTTTGCTGTTTGTTGAATTTCTGTGTTTTCAAGATTAGGACACTTGACAAATTTAATTAGTGGTGCTTTGTTCTTTTCTCACCAGATTTGTCTTTGATGGGTTTCTTTTTGTTGAATCCTAATCCATGGGGTGGTTGTCATGGTGGTTCCTAGCAATGCCTCTAAGTTATCTTTACCTTTTGTGAAGGTTTGGATAACTTCATCCCTTTCTTTTAGCTGGTTTTTAAGAGCTTCATTTCTTTAATTTTCTGTTGTTTTTCTTGTTTTTCAATTTCCAGCTTTTCAGTTAAGTTTTTTGAATCTTGGGAGGCCTTTTGAGAGGCAGTTTTAGTTCATCAATAAGGTTCAGGAGATTTTCTTTTTCTTCAAGCATTCTGTTACTTCAGTTTCCAGTTCACAAGTTCTATGGTTTGAAGATTGGTTATGGTAAAGATTTCATTTTTTTTTTTGATGTGTTTTGTTTTCTTTTCTCATTTCAGAATATCTTTCAACCAGTTCTGCATACACATCCTGCCAATCTTCAACAGTAAAGTCTTCAAAGGAAGTATTTACCTTTTCATCTGTGCTGTTGGCCATGAAGCAACCTCCTCACTTTCAGAGCTTGAGGATTTCTTCTCTTCTTCTTCCTCACTTGAGTCTTCGTCGACCAGTGGCCACCATGGCCTTTGTCTTCTTGTACTTCTGGAATTTCTTGTGCTTATCCTTCTTGTTCTCATGACACTCTCCCTTCATGTGTCCTGGTTTGTTGCACCTGTAACAGACAATATTTTCGTCAATTTTGTGATTCTTGTTGAAATTAGAAAAGAAAGTGTTTTTCTTACCTGAGAAAGACTTCTTTTTCCCAGACATTTTTCCTTTTCTGTATTTCAAGAATTTTCTGAATTGCCTAGTCATGAGGGCAATTTCATCCTCATTTGACTCAGACTCCTCAGAACTTGTTTTCTCTCTGACTTTATCTTTATTGCTTGAAGAGGCCTAAGTGCCATAGGCTTGGTCTTAATTATGTGTTCTTCATTTCTTTTTAAGTTGATTTCATATGTCATTAAGGATCCATCAATTCATCCAAAGAAATTTTGGACAGATCTTTTGAATCTTCAATGCCAGTGGCCTTTGTATGCCAATTGAAGAAAGTGAACGTAAAATTTTTCTTACCAAGTCTGCATCTGTATATTCCTTACCCAGGCCTTCAATCCATTCACAATCACCATGAACCTGGCAAACATTTCAGAAATATTTTCGTTAGACTTCATCATGAACAGTTCATATTCTGAAACTAAAATATTTGCCTTAGTCTCCTTCACTTGAGATGTTCCCTCATAGAGTAATTCGAGTTTATCCCACATCTCTTTGGCAGATTTGCACATTGAATTCTCGAATACTCCTTGGGATGGACAGCACATTGAATCATGTTCATGGCACTATAATTCAATGTAGCTTTCCTTATTTGTTCCCTAGTCCAGGTGTCTTCTTCTCCCTGGTTTTCATAGGGACCCACTTCTACTACTTTCCAGATCTCATAGTTCTGGGCCCTTAAGAATACTTGCATTCTGTTTTTCCAGTAAGAATAGTCCGTCCCATTAAAGATGGTGGCCTATTTATGGAATGACCCTCAGCTATGAAACCTTTGGAATCCATGACTCTATCCAGAAGAAAATGCTTAGCAACAAACAGGCAAACACTCAAACACCAACACTCAAAACAAAAATTGCTCAGATCAAATCAGATCAAAGTAACCCGCTCTGATACCAATTGAAGGATCGAGGAAAAGGGTGGATAAGATCTAGAAGGGGGGATGAATAGATCTATGCCACTTTCTTTCTGCGGAGCTTAAACATTTAAAACACTTTTGAATCAGAGGCATTTTATCAGTGAAAAAACCCAGATCTGATGAGATTTGAGTGAGTTGGTAAAATAGATATGAAATCAGTTGATTAAGTGAACCTTAAACGATCCTATGCAAGCATCTAACGGATAATGAAATCAACCACAGATAGACAAGTGCACAAGATTTTTAGGTGGTTCGGAAATCACCCAAGTGATTCCTACATCCACCCCCACACCCTGTGAGGATTCACTAAAACAACCGGGTACACACCCACTGGAGCCTGACAACTCCAACACCTGAGAGCTACAACTCACACAACTTCTAGAGCAAGACTACTCTAGAACCACTGAGCAAGACTGCTCAACACAACCTTGAGTTAGACAACTCAAACTGGCACGACGGTTCACAACAACCTGAGCACAATGCTCACACAACTGAGCACAATGCTCACACAATGGTTACTAGACACCAACTCAAGACATAGACCCTCTAGCAAAGATCTAGTCGAAAATGAGACACTAATGAGAGCTATGCAGAAGCACTTGCATAATCTCAAAAGATATCTCAGAAGAACAGAAGTACAGTGAATTATATTATAGCTTCGTTCTTCAGTGTACTCCCTTGTAGAAGCTTGGATTGGGAAGGGCTTGCAGTCTTGAAGTCCAAAACCGATGCTCTGCACTTTGGAGTTGTTGGATCTTCCTTGAGTTCTTCTCCAACGAGGCTTCTACAGGATCTGCTTCCTTGGGATGCTTCAGAGGTCTTCAGAATCACACTCCAATTCTCACACTTGAATTGGTGAGAATTGATCTTCTGGAAGCACTCGTAGAGCAGAGGGGGAGACAACCTCTTGTAGCCGCCAGGAAACTTCCAGGAGGCTCTAAGAGCTTTGTTGGGTCTCACACTTGGATGGATGGCCAATAGAGGACCTTTTATACCCAAAAGAGTCCAAAGATACCCTTTAGGTATAAGGGCACACGATCCTATGATACCCCATCGGTCTGGGCTGACACGTGGCGGCCATCCACTTTAAGTTGCAAACTTTCCGTAGTGTGTCGACCTCCCTGGTGGTGGTGTGTCACACACTGTCCCAAATATGAGAACTGATGTTCTGGGAAGAAGGTCCCGTGTCGACCTGCTTCTGAGAGTGTGTCGACCTGCTGTCCCAATCTGCAAACTAGCTGTTCGGGAACTGGTCCAGTGTCGACCTGCTCTGAGAGTGTGTCGACCTGCTGTCCAATTCTGCAAACTAGCTGTTCTGGGAACTGGGTCCAGTGTCGACCTGCTCTGAGAGTGTGTCGACCTCTGTCCCAATTCTGCAAACTTGCTGTTCTGGGAACTGGGGTCCAGTGTCGACCTGCTAGAGTGTGTCAACCTGGGTACACTTATTCCTGAAAAACTGCAACTTGTGTCGACACACTCTTGACTTGTGTCGACACAGTCTCAATATTTCTTCACCTTTGCCTTTGAATCTGTGTTGTTGTGTCGACACCATGGAAGGATGTGTCGACACATCTTTGCAAAAGGGTTTGTACCTGAAATTTAAACACATATATCATTAGTAAATATTTTATTATTAGTGCAAATGATAGGTGTGCTTTGAAACATTTTTTTTTGAATATAAGTTTCAGGTGAAATATTTTTGACATGTTTCTTTAAATTGCTTTTAAAATCACTTCTTGTCATCATCAAAATAGGGGGAAATGATAAGAATTTACACTCAACCACAACAGTAGGGCCCAGTTGGAGGTTGCTGGTCCGAGGAGGACGAATCAGTAGACGCCTGGGGTGAGGCATGTTGTGGTAAATGGGGTTTGCGGAGGTGTGGATGATGGGATGTTGTATGGTGGCGAGGGGGATGGTGGATGGCGTCCACTGATCCGTTCTTTCTCATATTAATTTGATTGAAAAGATCTACGATCGAGGATCATTAAATGTGTCTGAATGGACGTCCCCGCTCGTAGAGCTCTTCCATCGTATCGATTTGGGTCATGGCCAGGATGTGCTTGAACCTTGGAGCAAAGTTAGATATGATTATTTTGACTTGCTCTGACTCCAAGAGCACATGTTGCAGGCGGGTGACCATTGACCTCCACTGGGCAGCAAAATTTACAAATTCCTCGTTAGCCCTCATCTTCTCGGATACTAGATCCGTGATAGAGAGATAAAGACTAACGCGGTCTTTATACCTTTGAAGGAATTTTTATGTAAGGGGCGGAAGTCCCTTGCCTCACTTGGCTCTAAAGAGTAGTACCATTCGAGTGCGGGGCCGTCAAGAGATTTTCTAAATAAATATGCAAGGTGATTGGGTCTCGTTGCCAACGAAGAGACTCATAGAGAAACTCCTTGACATGAAGGTAGGGATTACCCATGCCGACGGCATCTCCGAAGGATGTATATAAATTTGAGGGAGAGCCGGCATGGCGGCGACGGGGTCACCCTAGGATTGGAAAGTTATTTATTGACCATCCAGATCGTTCAGTTTCTGGAGAAGAGCATGTTGCAGTTGGAGTGGTTGTTGCTGGGCATATGAGGGAGTACATGGGGGTGGCCTTGAGTTAATGGGCCCTCCCAAGGGTGGTCTGTACAGACTGGAGCACGGGAGTGCAAGTGGCCAGGGGGCCGAGATGATGAAGAATGTACAGGGGTATGTGGCGAAGTCGCCAGAATATACAAAGGTGGGTGCCTGGGAGAAGGAGAAGGAGGGGGAGTCACAACCCTCAACCAAAGATTGAATCAAGTGAGTTGTTGAGGGGTGAGCTGATCAAGAGCATGCAGGACAATTTGGACAGTGGGATCCTGGCGGGGGGAAGGCTCTTGCCGGGTTTTAAGTGGAGGCAAGTGTGAGGGGACATCAAATTGGTTAGTGCGCAGTGTGCGCATATAACCATAGGAAGTAGAAGGTTGTCCCTCACGGTGGTAAGATGGACGGACATGGGATTGAAAGGATGGACCATATACATTATCCTCATAGTCCAAATTAGGATTAGCATGAAAATGTGGGTCCATTTTAACAAAGCAAGTAAAACACACAAGTTGAATCAAAGATGTTAATCAATCAATATGGTTCAAACAAGTTATGATGCTTACGCTTTTTTGGGAGTTTCACAATTAATTAATGGATTGAAATGTTTTGTCACTCTAGGTGAGATCTTAGTTGGGCACAGTATGACACTTCGGGATGCAATTAGAATCACCTCTCACCACACAATGGATATCTAACCGGGGTCAACGGAGGGGTACCGCCAGCTCGTCCGCCGTGAGGGAATCCACGGGTACGGAGACTTACGGGGTTCTGGGAGAAGGTTCGCTAGTCCAAAGGGACGGAATGCCCAATGGAGAGCTTGCCTTCACCGGAAGGGTGGTGGAGCCTAGGATATGAGGGAAGGAGTCCTCCGACCGATGCAGTATGCCCGTATGCAACAATTATAGAAAAATGACAGCAAGGGGGCGCGTTTCTATTAGTCAGTCAAATCGCGTCCGGTATAGCGGCCGCTATTTGACTTAATCGTGTTCAGTCACCTGGCCGCGGATCTGAAAGCCCCAGATGGCTGTCAGCGCCACGGTCGGTCCCTGTGGACGGTCTGTCAGACAGAAACATGTCAGCTACTGCCGCCGCGACAAGAAAGTGAAACGCGTCTGGTCAAGTGGACACGTTATAAATGCGTCCTCTATATGGGACGTGATTCCAAACAGGCACTCGAGAAAAAAAAAGAAAGCAGTAAACAAGCAGTAAGCAGGAAAGATGTACAGGAAATAAAAATTAAGATATACAGAGACGCGTCAAACTTAGCCGCCGCGACACAAACCCTAAACACGTTGGCTTTAGCCTCTGCGATAAGAAACCAAGACGCATCCGGTTAAATGGGGCGTGTTATAAATGCGTCCTCTGTAGTGACGCGATTATAGAAGGCCACCCGAGAACAGAAAAAAAATGCAGGAAACAGCAATATATGTGTCAAAAGAAAGAAGAAAAATCAAAATATACAAGGCATGCACACACCACGGGTATAAGCAGATAAAGGAGGAGGGGCACGCGAAGGTGCCGAGGAGAGTGCCATGTGGGGCACGAAGGAGGAGGGGTAATCAAAAGGAAAGCGCAAAACGAGGTCCCACCGTGATCGCCAATTTGTAGAAGATGCTTTTCGTTCCCTTTTCGTAGGGAGGTCCGAGCGACGGTCCACAAAGAGGGACAAAATAATGGTGGTGTGTGTGTGTGTGTGTGGATATGAATAATGTGTGGAAAAAAATAGAAAAGAAAAGAAAACGTGATCGCCAGGCACGCGAGGGTGCCGAAGGAGAGATGCACGCGCGAAAGGGGTGCGGGTGGAAGAAGTGATCGCGAAAAGTACCTTTTGGAGTGTGGAGATTGCGCGAGGGATGTGGGTTCCTCTTCCTCTACGAGCACGCCCGCCGTGGTAGAGGGCATTTTCCGTGTTATTACCCTGACAAATAGACGAAAAGGAAAAGGGATTAGCCGCGTGAGTATACAAATCCTCAAATAAAAGAGAAAAGAATGACTGGGGAAGAATACACCTTGGGTGATGGATTTTAAACCCCTAAAGATAGGTGTGTGTGTGTGTGTATGCATGCAGTGTGTGTGCACAAAAAGAGTATAGGGGAGCCACGTGGGGCCCGGAGGAGGTGGATAAACAAAGAGAAAGAGAAAGGGGAGGGGGCTTCCCCAATGGTGGATGGCACGACGGCACTGCCGGAATGGACGGGAAGAAGAGGGGGAAGACGCTTCCGCTTCACTCCGAAGTGCGTGGAGGATGACGCCGGCTCCGAACTCCAAGGGGGAAGGCATGGAACAGTAGAGGCTTCTCCTTGGCTCGGGAGTCGAGGCGAGAATCTGGCAGGGCTCCACCGTGTCTGAGTGGACCCCGTGAACAACTGACCCTCGGGTCCGTATTTATAGGCAACACAGACTCAAATCGCGTCAGCTACAGCGGACGCATCTCTGATTGGAGACGCGTCTGCCACGGCTGTTGTGATTAAGAAGTGTCGCATTTCCCGCTTGACTTGACAAGAGCATGATGATTATAGCCTGCGTGCCACCTTCAGAATCGCATCGGACAGCACGCCGTAATTTCTAAATGCGTCGACCTACCCTGACGCGACTTCATTTGGCACGTGGGCTCATAAATGCAACGACTTCCGGGGGTCTAGGGTTCAGGCCTGGGATCTAATCGCGACGGCTCAGGCGGACGCGATTCAGAGATTCCTCGGGATTCGAGGTACGGCACTTGAGTGTGATGACTTTTAGGTCTAGTACCTAATCGTGTCGGCACAGTCCGATGCGTCTGATTTGAAACGCGTCGGCACGATACGACGCGATAAAGTTTTCCATATTTTATTTATAAACCTGCCAAAGTAGAATCATAATCGCATCGCCCATAGCGGACATGTTCATAAACTGGCAATTGGGCATATTTCGTAAATAAGCAATTCCTATCGCGTCATACAAGGCCGCCGTGTTAAGGACCAAGCGGCCTAGTCGCGTCCCACATGCCCGACGCGTTACTGGGAATCTGAAGAATCGCATCCACAATGTCGGACCATTTCATTTACCTTCATCAACACGTACCGTAAGCCCGTCGCGACTTGAAATGAATGCCCATGTCAGCCGGCGAGCCTTGGAAATGGAGGGGAAGTGTAACGACCCAGAGGCCCGGACCCTCGGCTCCCACCAAGAATCTGAACATTGGGACCACCGCCCACGGGTCCGGAGACCCGGAAGGGCTAACGGATCGGTCTAACAAGATATGTAATAGAGATAAATACAACAAACATACTAAAGTGCACCACAAGTGGAAGAAAGGTCCAACACTAATGTACCTGTGACGGTCCTCGTCTATTAGACCCGTTAAACTAATAACGTGCCGAACTCGAGTCCACCTCCCGCGAACGAGCCGTAGCTTCGCAAGGGATATCAAACTAGAAGTCCGTAGTAATATAAAGAAACCATCACATATATAGATCTGTCAGTCTCACATATATTTACAAGAATATACATAGCCATAATACATCTATAACCAAGATACAATAGAACCTGGGGCATACCCCAGGTGAACACAAGAAAGTAAATTACACTGCTGGTGGTCTGGTCGCAGACCCTCCACTGGATGACAGGCGCGAGATCTCCGGATCTCCCTCACCTGGTAGGAGGTAGGGGTGAGCCTCACGTCACGGCTCAGTAGGAAACTCCCTAGAAACCGAGCAACCAAACACATATAGTAAAGCAGGAAATGCTACGCTAACAATTTATAGACTATCTAGCAGGATATAAAGCGTTAATAACACTCCCATTTGTCGCTTAACAAAACCACAAACTAATAAAACGGCAAGCCAACGGTGTCGAGCTACTGTAGGAAAACACCACACACATCGGCCACGAGGACTGGTTTCGCGCACTAGCTACTGACCCGGAAAACCCCACAATTACCACCTCTCAGTCTCGCAGCCACGGACGAATTCCAGCTGCCGCTCCACTAAACAAGTACAAGAACTGTGGAGTCCCAACTAAACACCACACCTGCAGGTCCACACCTCGCAAGCCCATGCCTGACACCTTTAGGGACTTCTGGCCTAAGTTCCCTAAGTGAGGCCTGGAAACAGAACTAGCTAGGGTCCAACGTCTACTGTGTCCGTCTTCCCACTACGAGTGCACTACAAGCGACAACGTAACAACTCTCTCTCGTCGTTGCCCCCCCCGTCTTTCCCCAGCCGGACGTACTAACTCAGCACAGGAGTGAGGGTGTCCAGAAGACGACAAGACCTTGTCAGTACCAGTCCAGACCACCTCGAGCACTCCATGCCTGGCTTCACACAACCTGGGCCCCAACTGAAGAGGTCATCCACGGAAGGGCTTCTACACCTGAAGGATCGAGGTGAAGGTGTGGATAAGATCTAGAAGGGGGGATGAATAGATCTATGCCACTTTTTGCGGAAGCTTAAGCAATTTAAAACTTTTAAATCAGAGGCTATTTTAATCAGTGAAAAACACAGATCTGATGAGATTTGAGTGAGTTGGTAAAATAGATGTGAAACAAGTTGATTGAGTGAATATTAACCGATCCTATGCAAGCATCTAACGGATGAAATGATCAAACCACAGATAGACAAGTGCACAAGATTTTTAGGTGGTTCGGAAATCACCCAAGTGATTCCTACATCCACCCCTCACACCCCGTGAGGATTCACTAAAACAACTGGGTAACACACCCACTGGAGCCTGACAACTCCAACACTTGAGAGCTTACAACTCACACAACTTCTAGAGCAAGACTACTCTAGAACCACTGAGCAAGACTGCTCAACACAACCTTGAGTTAGACAACTCAAACTGAGCACAACGGCTCACAACAACCTGAGCACAATGCTCACACACATTTGCAAGACACCAACTCAAGACATAGACCTTCTAGCAACAGATCTAGTCGAAAATGAGAGCACTAATGAGAGCTATGCAGAAGCACTTGCATAATCTCAAAAGATATCTCAGAAGAACAGAAGTACAATGAATTGTATTAAATAACTTCGTTCTTCAAGTGTACTCCCTTGTAGAAGCTTGGATTGGGAAGACTTGCAATCTTGAAGTCCAAAACCGATGCTCTGCACTTTGGAATTGTTGGATCTTCCTTGAATTCTTCTCCAACGAAGGCTTCTACTTGATCTGCTTCCTTGGGATGCTTCAGAGGTTTCTGCAGGGATCACACTCCAATTCTCACACTTGAATTGGTGAGAATTGGTCTTCTGGAAGCACACGGAGAGCAGAGGAGGGAGACGACCTCTTGTAGCCGCCAGGAAACTTTCTGGAGGCTCTAAGAGTTAGTTGGGTCTCTTCTTTTTGATGGGGGGCCGATTAGGGACCTTTTATACCCAAAAGATTCCAAAGATACCCTTTAGGTATAAGGGCACACGATCCTAGGTTGATTCCCCATCGCCCTAGGCAGACACGTGGCAGCCATCCACTTTAAGATGGAATCTTTCCGTAGTGTGTCGACCTGCCCTGGTGGTGGTGTCGACACACTGTCCCATATCTGAGAACAACTGTTCTGGGAAGAAGGTCCCGTGTCGACCTACTTGAGAGTGTGTCGACCTGCTGTCCCAAATCTGCAAACTGACTGTTCTGGGAACTGGGTCCGTGTCGACCTGCTCTGAGAGTGTCGACCTGCTGTCCCATCTGCAACTGGATGTTCTGGGACTCGTGTCGACCTGAGGTCGACTGCTGTCAAATCTGCACTGGCTGTTCTAACTGATCCAGTGTCGACCTGCTCTGAGTGTGTCGACCTGGTAACTGATTCCTGAAAAACTGCAACTCGTGTCGACACACTCTTGACTTGTGTCGACACAGTCTCATATTTCTTCACTTTTTGCCTTTGAATCTGTGTTGTTGTGTCGACACCATGGAAGGGTGTGTCGACACATCTTTTGCAAAAAGTGTTTGTACCTGAAATTTAACACATATATCATTAGTAAAATATTTTATTATTAGTGCAAATGATAGGTGTGCTTTGAAACATGTTTTTGAATATAAGTTTCAGGTGAAATGTTTTTGACATGTTTCATTTAAATTGCTTTAAAAATCACCTCTTGTCATCATCAAATAGGAGGGAAATGATAAGAATTACACTCAACCCAACAATCTCCCCCTTTTGATGATGGCAACATTAAATCCATATGAAAGTAAGGTTTTGATGAAATGTGATTTTAAGCAATTTTTGGTTATTCAATTTTATTTTCTTTTTGTTTAACTTGTCAAAGACCTTTTGATTTTTTAGTAACAGATGATGATGTACTTGTGAAACACAATGTTACTTGAAATGAGAATTTTTGTACACAGAAGTCAAGCAACTTGACAAGTATTCAAACAATCACATTCACATAAAGATTTTCATTCATATTGAAGTCACAATGAAGATTTCATTCAGGCCAAGCAAAACATTTCATTTCATTCAACTAGAGAACCATTACAATCATTCCAAGAGATTACAAACATTTTTCTTTCTTTCTTCTCCCCCTTTGACATCATCAAAAGAGAAATTACATTAAGTAGAAGATGGAGGAGGAGGAATGGGAAGAAGAATGGTGTCTATGTCAGATAGTCTTTTCTCCATGAATTCAGCTAGTCTTGATTTGATCTTGAATGGTTGTCATTTTTGTGAGCAAAGTGTTCCATTCTATCTGAATTCTCTATCAAGGTGGCTTGAATTCTGGCTAGATCAGCTGCAATGGGTTGAAGGATGATGATGAACCAGCTGACCCCCTTTGCATTATCTTGAATTCCTTGGTCAAATCTGTTATCTGCTTGTCAATGTGCTCATTGAAGTTCCTCATGCTTTCCAAATCATCCACAAAATGAGCAAATGACAGTCTTGTGCTGGAAATCTCATGCAATGTCTGATTAGTGTTGAAGACATCTGCTTGGGAATTTGCCAAAATTCCCTGAAGTACTGTCTCTAGCTTCTGCTGGTGCTCCTTCAGCTGTAGTGAGGCATCTGCCATTGTTCCAATCAATCTATTGAACCTTTGAGCTGCATAGTCTGAAGCAGCTTTTGTTCTATGAACTTGGCAGATACTGTGTTCTCCAGTCTTTGAATCCTCAACTCAAATGATGTGGACATGGTTTGAATGGAGGAGTTCAAGGTTTCAAATTTTCATTGAGGAAGGAGAACAACTCTGGTGGAACAGAAGGCCCACCAGAGGATGTGGATGGTTGGAATGAGGGTTGTGGAGATTCAGAGTGAATGAAGGAGGGTTGAACTGAGGTGAGAGAGGGCATGAACTGGATTTCACCTTCAGTTGGGACTTGAGGCTGATCCTCATTTACAGGAGGCTGATCCTCTTGACCTTGGGGCTGGTCCCCTTCAGCTGGAGGCTGTTCCTCTTGTGCTTGGGGCTGGTCCCCTTGAACCTGAGGCTGGTCCTCCTGAGCTTGGGGCTGTTCCCCTTGATCTTGAGGCTGTTCCTCCTGAGCTTGAGGGGCCTCAACCACAACTGGCCCTCTCTTACTTGATTGCCCTCAAGTCTAAATCCCATGAACTTCTGATATTCTTAAGGTATATATTTGGACTTGGGATAGACTGTGACTTCTCATTCTCCAAGGGCACACCAAAGTGCTGGAATACTGAGGTCAAGTGTGCTGCATAAGGCAGTGATCTCTTTAGGTCTTCCTTGTTGTTTCAGATATGATTTGATAGCATATGACATGGAGATTGATTTTGATTTCTTTCACCATGCAATATAGAATAAACCTCTGAATGTCTGTCAACCTGTCCCTTCCACCACCTTGAGAGGTAATATTGTGGTCATATGTGGTGGATGACCCTCAACACGGGGGAAATGAGTTGGTGTTGAATCTGGTTACAAAGGTTTGTTTGGGATCAGATGCATCAGCAGGAAGGCCTGTCAAGATGGAATAGGCTTCATGAAGATCAAATTCAAATTCATGATAATCTGCCCTTCATCTGGCACTTTGAAAATGGAGGCTGCTTTATCAGTTGGCATATAATGGCTATTCCCTTAACTTGGATTCATACCCTTCATCTGTGCATGTGAGGTTCTGTAGAATTCCCTAACAGTCTTGGATAACTGACTTGAAACTCAGAGATAAAGGTAACCAAGATGAAAGGAGAAATAGGTTGAATTTCTGGAAAAGAGTCTGCTAGCTGAATGTCTGATAGGTCTAGAATTCGGGGCTTCAGAATTAACTTGGCTGCACTGACTGACTCTGAGGGAATATCCTCTTGAGACTCAGAAGACTCAGAAGAAGAGGAAGATGACTCCTCAGGGTTTTCAGAAGTCGCCCGGAATCTCTGGTCTAGGGTTTGGAGGACTACTACCTCTGCCTGAAGAGGATGGTCTACCTCTCTTGGCTGCCCTTTGAGGTGCTGAAGAGGATCCTGGTTGCTCGGCAGGATCATTCTTCTCTTAGATCTTCTTTCGGATTGGGCAACGGCACTGTCTGCCGGAATCGGCCTTGAAGAGGCCTGGACCTTGCGCCACGGCGGGGACCCAACTTCCTGACCATGGTGCAAGGAAGTGGAATTCGTAGAGGATGGAAGAGTGGAGAGGTGATGGAAAGAAGATGAGATTTAGAGAGAAATGGTGAAGATTTCTTGCCGGAAATGATGAGAATGAGGCCGTCGGGTCGACCTGATGCCTAAAAGGGGTGCAGTGGTGCACTGCCCCGCAGGAACAAAAGGGCTTATCATGAACCCGAACGGTTTAAAAACAATCAGGCAAGGGGTTAGTGTCGACACAGGATGAAGGTAGTGTCGACCTGACCTAGGAAGTGTGTCGACACGGATAAATGGTGTCGACCTGCCTTTGAAGAAATTTGAATTTTTGTGAGAGAAAAATTTGAGAAATTTTGGGACATCTTTAGAATGATAGCAATGAGGGGAATATCATTTCAAGGATTTTTAAGAGGCTTAAAAATTCATTTGTTATATTTGCAAAAATTCATCACAATTCAAGTTTTCAAACAATTTCCAACAGGATATTAGCATTCCAAGACTTGAATCAACAAAATGAGAATTGAGGGATATAATATATCTAACAATCAACTATAAACTACCATATTTCTCAACTTTAAAGAATTAAAGATGTCATCTAGACTAAATACAATTGTGTTGAAAATAAAACACAATCTCAAAGAACAACTGGATGAGGATGAAGATGATTCTTTCTAGACAATCTCCAATAATGTTCACATTTTGTTCTTTTAACAAACTATCAAATGATATAAATCTCTTTCACTCAAGTACTAGTGCTTTTTACACACCATAGTCCCTGGATACTTAAGATTTAGTCATTGTCAAGTCTCAAAGGGGTAAATGATGGCCTTTTGACATGAAAATATACGTTTTGTAGACGCCAATATTTCCAGTTACTCAGTCATCATAAAAAACATAGCACATTTTGCTTTTGTTTTGAATTTATTTTTATTTTGATCCCCTTTGAACAGAGTTAGCAATAGTGCCTCATGACATACATGGCACTTCATTCATTGTGAAGGTGTGCAGTTTCTCAGCACAAGTGCCATTGCTCTGTTGGATTTTAAAAATTTGGAGAGTTTGTGAGATAGAAATCAAATACATCCAATCATCAGTTGCAAACAAGGAAATGTTTTAAATTCAAGGCACAAGTTGATGTTTAGTCTAGGAAGAGATCTGAATTTCTGTGGGTTGAGAGATATAGTTGAAAGTTGATTAGTAAAAAATATAATAGATCACTCAAGGGTTCATTTTGAGACTCTAGACTTCGAAATGATGACATCATGCAAGGAATTGATGAGATTCAAGAAAAATTTTGAATTTTGCAAAGTCATGACTTGTGAATTTTCTAGCTCCCCCTGAGATGATTTTCAATCACTTTTCATCAAAATAAAGATATGTAAATTTTGGAAATCAGAAAAGTTTTCTTCTTGGACAACAAGACTCCCCCTCAACAATTGCATATCCATTTCTGGTACTTGGCGGAGTCATATACTCACGCATAATGAAGGTTTCCAGACAAGCCTAACTTGTCCTTCTCCAAACACTATTTGATATACCAAGAAATTTCAATACAATAAGAGTTGAAGAATTCATTATCAAAGAAATGGAAGTGAAAAAGCAAGATTTTGAAATCAGAAAAAGTATCCTCTTTGAACAATAAAGCTCCCCTCAACAATTGCATATCAATTTCTTAGTACTTGGCGGAGACATACTCTCGCATAGTGAAAGTGTCCAGACAGGCATAACTTGTCCTTCTCCAAATCACCATTTGATATACCAAGAAATTTCAACACAATAAGAGTTGGAGAATTTATTGTAAAAGGGAATAGAATTGAAAGTGAGAGAGATATGAACAATGTAACTCAAGGAAGCAAAGAATTATGAGATGCAAAGAACTCCCCCTTAGACAATGCATTACACTCAACCCAAACCTTGAGAGAGATCATGAAGGTGGACATTTACAAAGACCAAGTTCTCTCCTTAAAGATGAAAATCTGTTTTCAGGAAGGGGTTTAGTGAATGTCTGCAATTTGTTTTTCAGTTTCAATGAAGTGGAGTTCAAAGGATTTCTTGGCAACCTCATCTCTCAAGAAATGATGCCTAATTTCAATGTGTTTTGTTCTGGAGTGCTGAATGGGGTTTTTAGACAAATTTATGGCACTAGTGTTATCACATAGGATGGGTACACACCCTAAATCTTGGTTGTAATCAAGAAGTTGATGTTTCACCCAGAGAATCTGAGTTCCACATCTACCTGCTGCAACATATTCAGCTTCTGCAGTTGACAGAGCAACTGAATGTTGCTTCTTAGAAGCCCAAGAGATAAGGCACCCACCTAGAAATAGACACAAGCCACTTGTGCTTTTTCTATCTAATTTGCACCCAGCATAATCAGCATCACAATAGGCAAACAGATCTAACTTGCAACCAGCAGGATACCAAATACCTAAGTCACATGTTCCAACAAGATATTTGAAGATTCGTTTAACAGCAAGCATGTGACTTTCTTTAGGATTAGATTGGAATCTAGCACATAAACACACACAAAACTGAATATCAGGTCTAGAAGTTGTAAGATAGAGCAGAGAGCCAATCATACCTCTGTAGGTCTTTGGATCTACTGACTTACCAGATGGATCTTCTTCTAGTTTAGCATTAATTGCAATTGGTGTGCTTGAGTGCTTAAGGTTCTGAAAGTCAAACCTCTTTAATAGCTCCTTGACATATTTGGTTTGACTGATGAAGATTCCTTCATGTGTTTGGTTAACCTGCAATCCCAAAAAGAATGTTAAATCTCCCATTAAGCTCATTTCAAATTCATTCTTCATTTGATTTGAAATTCAGTGCAAAGGCCTTTATTGGTTGATCCAAATATTATGTCATCAACATAAATTTGGACTACAATTATTTGATTTTTAACTGTTTTTGTGAACAATGTTTGATCAACATTACCTCTAGAATATCCTTTTTCAAGTAAAAAGGAACTCAACCGGTCATACCAAGCTCTTGGAGCTTGCTTAAGACCATAGAGAGCCTTATTAAGCTTGAAACATGGTTAGGATATTTTTCATTTTCATATCCAGGAGGTTGTTCAACAAAACATTTTCCTTTATATATCCATTTAAGAATGCACTTTTGACATCCATTTGATAGACTTTGAATTTCATGGAGGATGCAAAAGCAAGGAAAATTCTGACAGCTTCTAGTCTAGCTACAGGGGCATATGATTCTTCAAAGTCAATTCCAAATTCTTGGTTATACCCCTTTGCAACTAGCCTAGCTTTGTTTCTTATTACTTGACCAGTTTCATTTACTTATTTCTGAAAACCCATCTAGTACCAATCACTGCTTGGTCACTAGGTCTAGGTACTAATTCCCATACTTGATTTCTTTCGAATTGATGAAGCTCATCATGCATGGCATTAATCCAATCAGAACTGGATAAGGCTTCATCAATTGACTTGGGTTCAATTTGGGAAATTAGAGCTAGTGGGTCTTCTTCAATATTTTGCAAGAAGGATGATCTGGTCCTTACTCTATCATTCAAATTGCCAACTACACTGTCTAATGGGTGATCTCTCAGATATCGAGGTTCAGAAATTACCTGTTGAGAAGTACCCACTTCTGGAGCAATGTTACCTGACCCACTTGAAGATGGTGAGTTGTTGTTCAGGTTCTCTTCATTATTGTCAAGCTCCTCAACAGTTGGTGAAGAATCCACAATGAGGTCATCCTCTTCATTGTCTTGTCTTTCCCTGCAAGATTTAGAATCATTAGTGGAAAAGGAATTTTCATCAAAAATAACATGTGGAGATTCTTCAACAGTTTTGGTTTTTAGAATGTACACTTTGAAAGCCCTTGACACTTCAGAATAGCCAAGGAAGATAGCTTCCTGACTCTTAGCATCAAACTTGTCAATTTTCTTTGTTATTATGTGTACAAAGCATTTGCACCCAAAAGTTTTGAAATAAGAACAGTTGGCTTTTTGTTTTTCAACAATTCATAGGGGGTTTTTTGATCTTTGGTCTGATCAAAGCTCTATTTAGGATATGATTGGCTGTGTTAACAGCTTCAGCCCAGAAGGATTTGGGCAGATTACTTCCTAAGAGCATGGATCTAGCCATTTCCACAAGAGTTCTATTCTTTCTTTCCACAACTCCATTTTGTTCTGGAGTTCTAGGTGAAGAAAACTTGTGAAATATTTGAAATTCAGCACATAGATCAGAAAAGATGTGTTATCAAATTCACCCCCATGATCAGTTAAAATGTTTTTGATTTTATATGGATAAGTTGTTAAGATAGTGGTACAGAAATTCCTGAATTCAAGGCAAGTATCACTTTTGTGGGATAGAAAGATAACCCAAGTAAATCTAGTAAAGTCATCAATGATTACAAACCCATATCTCTTGCCACTTAAGCTTAGAACTCTTGTTGGCCAAAAAGGTCCATGTGAAGAAGTTCTAGTGGCCTAGATGTAAGTACCTCATTGAAGGTTTTAAAAGATTTCCTAGTTTGTTTTCCTTTAGCACATATCCCACAAACTTGATCTTCAACATTAGAAAAGATTCAGGAAGACCCTTAACCAAGTTCAGTCTTAACACTTATCAATGTTCTGAAACTTGCATGGCCAAGTCTTTTGTGCCAAGTCCATGCAATTTCATCTTTATTTGCAACAAAGCAAAGATTTTCAGAAAAGTTTTTATTAAGGTTGATCATGTAGACATTGTTTTCTCTTTTTCCAAAGAATTTGATTTTATCAGTTGATGAATCAATTATCTTACAAAAATCAGATTCAAACACAACTTTGTGACCTTTGTCACATAGTTGGCTGATACTGAGCAAATTATAATCAAGACCATCAACTAATAAAACATTATCTACTGAGTTTGAAGAAGTTTGACCAACCTTTCCAGATCCAATGATCTTTCCTTTATTTTTACCTCCAAATGTAACTGACCCTCCCTCCTTTTCAAGCAGGAATGAGAATTTGGCTCTGTCTCCCGTCATGTGTCGTGAACACCCACTGTCAAGAAACCATACATTGGTGTTGGGTGCACGACCTTCCTGCAAAAGATCAGTGGAGAGAAGATTTTGGTACCCAAACAGAGTTGGGACCATCAGAATGTTTGGACATTGTCAGTAAATCCTTTCTCACCCAATTTGACTTGTTTTTGATTTTTGTTTTGTTAATTGGTGTTTCAGCCTTTTAGGTTTGTTCTTTCTTTTAGGAATGAAAGCACCAAGATTTTTGTTTTTGGTAGAGGGGAGTTTTTCATTTGAAAATTGGAGTTCAGATGAGGAGGTGGAATCCAGGGATTTTGTTGGTACATCAAGTTTGGATAAAGAATTGAGGATGATACAACAGGGGTTTTCATACCATTGGCTCCAAGGATTGGTCCAATCATCTGAAATGTTGTCTTGGAGGTCCAAGGTTTTTCATGAATTATTTCTTTTGACTTTTTCTTATTTTTCAATTTTTATTTGAATTTTTGGTTGAGTTGTTTGCAGCTTTTGATGTTGAGCAGGTCGACCTCTCCTGTACTGGTGTCGACATAGCAGCCACAGAAGCCTTGTTCTTGTGGACTGGTGTCGACCTGTCAGGGGACTGTGTCGACCTGATTGTCTTCTTTTGTTTTTGAGTTTTTGCTTTGTTTTGTGTTGTTTAAGGTTTTGTTTGCTGTTTGTTGAATTTCTGTGTTCTCAAGATTAGGACCCTTGACAAATTTAATTAGTGGTGCTTTGTCCTTTTTCTCACCAGATTTGTCTTTCATGGGTTTCTTTTTGTTGAATCCTAATCCATGAGAGGTGGTTGTCATGGTGGTTCCTAGCAGTGCCTCTAAGTTATCTTTACTTTTGTGAAGGTTTGGATAACTTCATCCCTTTCTTTTAGCTGGTTTTTAAGAGTTTCAATTTCTTCAATCTTCTGTTGTTTTTCTTGTTTTTCAATTTCCAGCTTTTCAGTTAAGTCTTTGAATTCTTGGGAGGCCTTTTGAGAGGCAAGTTTTAGTTCATCAATAAGGTCAGGAGATTTTCTTTTTCTTCATGCAATTCTGTTACTTCAGTTTCCAGTTCACAAATTCTATGGTTTGAAGATTGGTTATGGTAAAGGTTTTCAATTTCTTTTTGATGTGTTTGTTTTCTTTTCTCATTTCAGAATATTTTTCAACTAGTTCTGCATACACATCCTGCCAATCTTCAACAGTAAAATCTTCAAAAGAAGTATTTACCTTTTCTTCAGATTGTTGGCCATGAAGCAAACCTCCTCACTTTCAGAGCTTGAGGATTTCTTCTCTTCTTCTTCCTCACTTGAGTCTTCATCAGACCAAGTGGCTACCATGGCCTTTGGCTTCTTAAATTTCTGGACTTCTTGTGCTTTTCCTTCTTGTTCTCAGGACACTCTCCCTTCATGTGTCCTGGTTTGTTGCACCTGTAACAGACAATATTTTCGTCAGATTTGTGATTCTTGTTGAAATTAGAAGAGGAGTGTTTTTCTTACCTGAGAAAACTTCTTTTTCCCAGACATTTTTCCTTTTCTGTATTTCAAGAATTTTCTGAATTGCCTGTCATGAGGGCAATTTCATCCTCATTTGACTCAGACTCCTCAGAACTTGTCTTTTCCTGACTTTTATCTTTATTGCTTGAAGAGGCCTTAAGTGCCATAGGCTTGGTCTTAATTATGTGTTCTTCATTTCTTTTTAAGTTGATTTCATATGTCATTAAGGATCCAATCAATTCATCCAAAGAGATTTTGGACAGATCTTTTGAATCTTCAATGACAGTGGCCTTTGTATGCCAAATTGAAGAAAGTGAACGTAAGATTTTTCTTACCAAGTCTGCATCTGTATATTCCTTACCCAAGGCCTTTAATCCATTCACAATCACCATGAACCTGGCAAACATTTCAGAAATATTTTCGTTAGACTTCATCATAAAAAGTTCATATTCTGAAACTAGAATATTTGCCTTAGTCTCCTTTACTTGTGATGTTCCCTCATAGAGTAATTCGAGTTTATCCCACATCTCTTTGGCAGATTTGCACATTGAGATTCTCGAATACTCCTTGGGATGGACAGCACATTGAATCATGTTCATGGCACTATAATTCAATGTAGCTTTCCTTATTTGTTCCCTAGTCCAGGTTCTTCTTCTCCTGGTTTTCATAGGGACCCACCTCCACTACTTTCCAGATCTCATAGTTCTGGGCCCTTAAGAATACTTGCATTCTGTTTTTCCAGTAAGAATAGTCCGTCCCATTAAAGAATGGTGGCCTATTTATGGAATGACCCTCAGCTATGAAACCTTTGGAATCCATGACTCTAAAGCAAAAGAAAAATGCTTAGCAAACAAACAGGCAAACACTCAAACACACAACACTCAGAAACAAAAACTGCTCAGATCAAATCAGATCAAGTAAACCCGCTCTGATACCAATTGAAGGATCGAGTGAAGGTGTGGATAAGATCTAGAAGGGGGGGATGAATAGATCTATGCCACTTTTTGCGGAAGCTTAAGCAATTTAAAATACTTTTAAATCAGAGGCTATTTTATCAGTGAAAAACACAGATCTGATGAGATTTGAGTGAGTTGGTAAAAATAGATGTGAAACAAGTTGATTAAGTGAATATTAACCGATCCTATGCAAGCATCTAACGGATGAAATGATCAAACCACAGATAGACAAGTGCACAAGATTTTTAGGTGGTTCGGAAATCACCCAGTGATTCCTACATCCACCCCTCACACCCCGTGAGGATTCACTAAACACAACTGGGTAACACACCCACTGGAGCCTGACAACTCCAACACTTGAGAGCTTACAACTCACACAACTTCTAGAGCAAGACTACTCTAGAACAACTGAGCAAGACTGCTCAACACAACCTTGAGTTAGACAACTCAAACTGAGCACAACGGCTCACAACAACCTGAGCACAATGCTCACACACAAGATTTGCTAGACACCAACTCAAGACATAGACCTTCTAGCAACAGATCTAGTCGAAAATGAGAGCACTAATGAGAGCTATGCAGAAGCACTTGCATAATCTCAAAAGATATCTCAGAAGAACAGAAGTACAATGAATTGTATTAAATAACTTCGTTCTTCAAGTGTACTCCCTTGTAGAAGCTTGGATTGGGAAGAGACTTGCAATCTTGAAGTCCAAAACCGATGCTCTGCACTTTGGAATTGTTGGATCTTCCTTGATTCTTCTCCAACGAAGGCTTCTACTTGATCTGCTTCCTTGGGATGCTTCAGAGGTTTCTGCAGGATCACACTCCAATTCTCACACTTGAATTGGTGAGAATTGGTCTTCTGGAAGCACACGGAGAGCAGAGGAGGGAGAGGACCTCTTGCCGCCAGGAAACTTTCTGGAGGCTCTAAGAGTTAGTTGGGTCTCTTCTTTGATGGGGGGCCGATTAGGGACCTTTTATACCAAAAGATTCCAAAGATACCCTTTAGGTATAAGGGCACACGATCCTAGGTTGATTCCCCATCGCCCTAGGCAGACACGTGCAGCCATCCACTTTAAGATGGAATCTTTCCGTAGTGTGTCGACCTGCCCTGGTGGTGGTGTCGACACACTGTCCCATATCTGAGAACACTGTTCTGGGAAGAAGGTCCCATGTCGACCTGCTTTGGAGTGTGTCGACCTGCTGTCCTAAATCTGCAAACTGACTGTTCTGGGAACTGGGTCCAGTGTCGACCTGCTCTGAGAGTGTGTCGACCTGCTGTCCCAAATCTGCAACTGGCTGTTCTGGGAACTGGGTCCAGTGTCGACCTGCTCTGAGAGTGTGTCGACCTGCTGTCCCAAATCTGCAACTGGCTGTTCTGGAACTGGGTCCAGTGTCGACCTGCTCTGAGAGTGTGTCGACCTGGGTAGACTGATTCCTGAAAAATGCAACTCGTGTCGACACACTCTGACTTGTGTCGACACAGTCTCAATATTTCTTCACTTTTTGCCTTTGAATCTGTGTTGTTGTGTCGACACCATGGAAGGGTGTGTCGACACATCTTTTGCAAAAAGTGTTTGTACCTGAAATTAAACACATTATCATTAGTAATATTTTATTATAGTGCAAATGATAGGTGTGCTTTGAACATGGTTTTTGAATATAAGTTTCAGGTGAATGTTTTTGACATGTTTCATTTAAATTCTTTAAAATCACCTCTTGTCATCATCAAAATAGGAGGAAATGATAAGAGATTACACTCAACCCAACACTACCGCCCGACAAGGAAACCACGGCACACTACTCAATCACGTAAACCACTATGGGTTAACCCCGGAACACCCTAAACTCACACACCTCCACACGCTCTCAGCGTTGCGGATGCCATGGCCACCCTACTATCGCTACACACACCCAATCACGATAACTGGATAATCGTATATTAATAAAACATCATGAAAAGCAGCTCTCGACTGCTATCGCGACAGGCGATGTGTCGCCTTCAGAACGCGACATATCGGGGTGTCGCGACCTGATCGCGATGCTCATGGCTGTCGCCTTAGCAGGTGCGAACCCTAACCCAGATCCTCAATCCGGATCACCCAAAACTCATTAAAACCTTAGTTTCAGTCCATTTTCATGCTTTAATGTATTCCTACACATGCTATCTACTATTTAAAAGCAATAAACGCATTATCCACACTACACGAGCGATCCACGAATCAAACGATAGAAATCTCCCTACCTTCGTAAAGAACGCGAAGAACAAAGCCCGTACGAGGTTCCCTCCGCTCCACGCAACGTCCTCGCGGTGGGAACTCGTCAAACCGAGCTCTAACAACCAAATCACCAAGAATCCCCACAGCAAATCCCCCTGGCCGAGTAGAGCTTCACGAGCTCTGTTCTGCCAAGGTTACATAAAAACGCCCTGCATTAAAAACGCGACGCCTTAGCCGTCGCGACCTGACGCGACGCTCCTGCATGTCGCCTTCAGACCGCTGACGTCAACCTAAGCCCCAGTCGGCGACACGCGGCAAACATGCACACCTCACTTAACCTGGCGGTGTCATGAACGCGGCGCTACAGACTGTCGCGTTCAGAACGCGACACCCCTTGCTGTCGCGTTGACAGCTGAACACACATTTAAACACCTTGGGGCCTAACTTTCGGCCCACAAAGGTACACAACCTGTGGTAAATACCTGTCACAATCACAACATTGGCCACACACTGGCCTCCACAACCACACTAAAACGATCCGAAACGATCCAAAGCGATCCGAACGTTCAGAACGTTACAGTAACAGTCTAGTACAGTCCAAAGTAAATAAAGTACGAGTGCTGAAATAAAAGAGAAAGAACATGTCCCTTAGGGGCATACCCCGAGGGGCGAAGTACACAAACTGGGGAAACACTGCTCACTAGAGACGCCGACTACTGCGGGCCCGTCTTTCATCAGTCTGCCGCGGAGGGAACTGCTGTGAAGTCTCACCTGCAAAAGAGGGAGTGAGCTTCACGAAGAAGCCAGTAGGGACTACCAATCTCCCATTGGTTCTAACAGCAGAATAGAACTAAGTGCAATAAATAAATAAGTAGTAAAGTCTATTCTACTAAACAGAGTCAAGTGCGGAAGCGTGAAAGAAACTACACGGTCACCGATCTAGGCTACAAGGCGAGACCGGAAAACCCGTGTAAACACAGCACCTGAGAACCCAAGGCTGTAACATAGACAGTCAGGACTGCCTGGACAAAGACACTAGCTACAGTACACTACACTAGTCAGCCGGTCAGGTGTGCCACACGCCTTACCCTCGACCAACGGTCCATGTCTAGCACCTCCCATCGGAGTGAGACGCGCAACTAAAGTAAACACAACGCCGTAGTCTGGCCGGACTACGTCCCACGTCTGACCCCTCTAAATGGTTCCGGAACCAAGTAGAGTGGGCAGTGAGAAGGACTAGCTGATCTGCGCCGTACGAGCTACCAACGAATCGGCGTCCCAAACTCAGCTAAGAGAGCTCTACAAACGACTCTACATTGTTGTCCCCACCATTTCCCCTCTACTCCAAGTCCGTGACTCGAGCACGCCCGCTGCCAGAGAACTCCCTCTAATAGGCGCGCGGGGATGGGGGTCCCAGGTAACGGTAACAACCTATCTCGCGGACAAGCCCTCAAGGGCCTAGCACCGGCGAAGAGAGACTTGAGTAGCACTGCACTAGGAACAACACAGGTGCTAAGAAAACCGAGTCTCCGTGGAAGTAAAACATCAAACCTACTGACAGTCACTCTCGGTCAGAGAGGCAACGTATCGGCGCGTCACAACTAGAACGCGACAGTTCTTCCTGTCGCGATAAGAAAATCGAAGGCGACCCTTAAGCCCATCGCGATAAGAACGCGACGGCTAAGGGCTCCGCAACAAGCCTGAGTCTTCTGAACGCGACACGTACCCCGTCGCGATCTCATCGCGACGGAGATGGCGGTCGCGATCCAACGAGACCCTGAAGTCCTGAACATCGCCACGTACCCGTCGTGTTTGCTAGATGCAACGGGGCTGGGGCGCATTCACGAGAACGCGACGCAACGATACGTCGCGACCAGTCGCGACTAGGAAACCCGCCACGACCTCAGTCGAGTGCTCAAACAAGGCAACTCCTACCATCCCAAAAGCACCAAATTGATACAACACGGGGAGGGGATCATGTCACATGATGAAAAAAGCTTAAATAGTACCAACCCACCCTTAGGAAACCCCATGCATGCTAAAGAAAAATCTACACTCTAGATTCCTCACATGCACCATGAAAACCCTCACTACAAAACACCCCTCCAAAGCATAAACCAACATCACAAGCCAACCACATGGATCACAAAGCACATGCACCTCCTAATCATGGAGTCTAGGCTTGGAGAAGGGGGTTTAGCCCTAGCATGGTAGAACTAGGGGATGGTTTGGGGGTCCCTACCTCAATATGAAGATCCCCCAAATGGGCCTTCTCGTAGGATTGCACCCCTCCACCTCCGAGCTCCAATGCTCCAAGAGCTGCCTCCCACGAGCCGAGCACGCCCTTCACAAGGCGATGGAGAGAAACCAGGTGCATGCCACAGAGAAGGGGAAGGAGAAGACAGTGAGAGGGGGAAGCACAGATTTCACACCCACCAACACAAACAAACCATGCACTTACCTTCACCAAACACCACACACCCACCACAAGCCTTCCCCAAGCTCCCCACGGAGTAGCCAAGCCACAAGAATCGCCGAGAGGAAGAACCATGCAAAAGGGAAAATGGGGGTTCTGCTCTCGGGCTGAAGCACTTAAGCATAGACGTTGAGAACACGACAGGGGTGGTCGTCGTGTTACCAACCTTAACGCGACGGTCTCCTACGTCGCTATCTCAACGCGCCTGCAGCCCTGGAGGTCAAACACGACACGTGGCTTGCATGCAAACCTGACACATGATCGCGACGGGCCAGTATGTCACGTTCATGCATGCAAGCCAACACGTGTCTCCACCATCCAGACAGCAAAACGACAAAAGGAGAGTTTTCTCTGTCAGAGCCCTGTCGCGACAGGGGCGGCCGATGCGTTCCAAAGCTGAACGCGACGGTCACCTAAGTCGCCTTCAGAACATGACGAGTCTACCTGTCACGACCTCAGCTGAGAGAGCTAACCCTTAAGGTAATGGATGTTACAATCTAACCAACAAAAAAACAATTTTGTCCTCGAAATAAGGGCAAAACTAGGGGGGGAAAAGATAAACAAAGTACTTGTCACTCGAACAAGTAAGGAAACTGCTCCCGCATCTCGTCCTCACGCTCCCAAGTGGCCTCGCCACCGTGCGGTGCTCCCAAACCACCTTGACGAGCGGGATCTGCTTCCTGCGAAGCTGCTGCACCCTGCGGTCCACCTCACTGACTGGGTACTCCGGAACGGACAGGTCTAGAGTGACCTCTAACTACGAGTAGTCGAGTACATGCGACGGGTCTGGCATGTACTTCCTCAGCTGCGACACGTGGAAGACGTCGTGGACACCTGCCAACTCAGATGAAAGAGCCAACCTGTAAGCGACCTCGCCAACCTACTCCAGGATGGAAAGGGGCCAACAAACCTCGTGTTGAGCTTGCCCCTCTTCCCAAACTTGAGAACGCCCTTGGTGGCGAGATCCGAAGAAACACACTATCGCCGACCTCAACTCAAGTGGCCTCCTGCGGACGTCGGCGTAGCTCTTCCTGCCTAATCTGCGCTGTCTGCAACCTCTGTCTGATCAGCCTCACGGTATCTATGCACTGCTGCACCAACTCTGGACCCAGCATTGCCTCTCGCCAACCTCGTGCCAGTGCAATGATGTCCTGCACGGTCGACCATATAGAGCCTCATAGGGCGCCATCCCGATGCTGGAGTGAAACCTATTGTTATACGAAAACTCCACCATGGGAAGGTGAGACTCCCACATGCTGCCCCAGTCTAGGCAACACGCTCTCAACAAGTCCTCGAGGGTCTAAATGGTCCTCTCTGACTGCGTCTGTCTGTGGGTGGTAGGCTGAACTCAACCTCAGCTCAGTGCCAAGTGCCCGCTGAAAACTGTGCCAGAAACAAGAAGTGAACATCGGATCTCTATCTGAGACAATAGAGATCGGAGTCCCGTGCAAAGGCACCACCCTGTCCATAAACAACTGAGCCAGTCTATCATCTGACCACGCTGCTCTGACCGTAGGAAGCGAGCTGTCTTCGACAGCCTGTCGACGATGCCCAAACGTTGTCGTGCCCCTGTGAAGTGTGAGGTAAGCCAAAAACAAAGTCCATGGTGACGTGCTCCCACTTCCACATGGGAATGGGAAGCGACTGCAACTCACCACCAGGACGCTGGTTGTCACGTCCTGTCATTTAATATAACTATAAATGTCGGAACGTGAAAAACGAGAAATCAAGAGTAAACTTTGAACTATTGAGCAGAAAATTGCTCAGGAGCTCTACTAGATAAAATTTAATAACTGTCACTCTATGAATATTACAAGGTTTCCAATTTACAATCTCAAAGTAAAATGCCGTCAAGGTTGGTCTCTCCACACTATATCCCGATGTTCCCGCTTTCTAGAACTGTAGATCCTAAAAAAGTAGGATTTGGTGAGCTAACTAGTCCAGTAGGATTCAAATTCTCAATCAAAGGTTAAACTATATGATGATTAGGAAAAAGACTACTGATATCAAAGATGAACGAACAAGTATCTTAACATGATAGTGAAATTGGAACAGTGGTACTGAAATACAAACATGCTCAGGATTCACAGTGAATCTCATAGTCTGGCTCATATATTTATTCTCACGACAGGTAACATGATGACCAGGGACGGATGCAGAAAATTTGTCCAGTGGGGTCACTCAAACTATATTTTAATATTTATATAATTATATATATATAATAATTATAAA
>JACBKR010000678.1:0-63820 GCA_014218235.1 Colocasia esculenta
ACCATGGCCTTGCTTCTTGAACTTCTAGAATTCTTGTGCTTTTCTTCTTGTTCTCAGGACACTCTCCCTCATGTGTCCTGGCTTATTGCACCTGTAACAAATGACAGTTTCGTCAGATTTTTGATTCTTGTTGAAATTAGAAGAGGAAGTGTTTCTTTTACCTGAGGAAAACTTCTTTTTCCAGACATTTTTCCTTTTCTATATTTCAAGAATTTTCTGAATTTCTGGTCATGAGGGCAATTTCATCCTCATTTGACTCAGACTCCTCAGAACTGTCTTTTCTTGACTTTTGTCTTTATTACTTGAAGAGGCCTTAAGTGCCATTGGCTTGGTCTTAATTATGTGTTCTTCATTTCTTTTCAAATTGATTTCATATGTCATTAAGGATCCTATCAATTCATCCAAAGAAATTTTGGACAAATCTTTAGAATCTTCAATGATAGTGGCCTTTGTGTGCCAAATTGAAGAAAGTGAACGTAAGATTTTCCTTACCAAGTCTGCATCTGTATAGTCCTTACCTAAGGCCTTCAGTCCATTGACAATAACCATGAACCTGGCAAACATTTCAGAAATTGTTTCATTAGACTTCATCATAAACAATTCATATTCTGAAACAAGAATATTTGCCGTAGTTTCCTTCACTTGTGATGTTCCCTCATAAAGTAATTCGAGTTTAACCCAAATCTCTTGGCAGATTTGCACATTGAGATTCTCGAATACCCTTTGGGATGAACAGACATTGAATCATGTTCATGGCACTATAATTCAATGTGGCTTTTTTTTTGTGTTCCCTAGTCCAGGTTTCTTCCTCTCTAGTTTTCATAGGGAACAACCTCAACCACTTTCAGATTTCATAGTTCTGGGCTCTTAGAAACACTTGCATTCTATTTTTCAGTATGAATAGTCCGTTCCATTAAAGAATGGTGGCCTATTTTTGGAATGCCCCTCAGCTATGAAACTTTGGAATCCATTGACTTAAAAAGAAAGCACAGAAGGAATACTCAGCAAGCAAGCAAACAATCAAGCAATCAGACACACAATACTCAAAACTACTCAGATCAAATGTAAACCGCTCTGATACCAATGAAAATCGAGGAAAAGGTGTGGATAAGATCTAGAGGGGGGGGGGATGAATAGATCTATGCTACTCTATGCGGAAGCTTAAGCAATTTAAAAATACTTTGAGAATCAGAGGCAATTTTAACAGTGAAAAACACAGATCTGATGAGATGTTAAGTGAGTTGATAAAATAGATGTGAAACCAGTTGATTAGTGAATCTTAAGCGATCCTATGCAAGCATCTAATGGATAATAGAATCAAACCACAAATAGACAAGTGTACAGAGATTTTTAGGTGGTTCGAAATCACCCATGTGATTCCTACATCCACCCCTCACACCCAGTGAGGATTCACTAAAAAAACTGGGTAACACACCCACTGGAGCCAGACAACTCCAACACCTGAGTTTACAACTCACACAACTCTAGAGTAAGACTACTCTAGATCCCCGAGCAAGATGCTCAACAAACACTTGAGTTCGACGACTCAAACTGAGCATAATGGCTCACAAACAACTTGCTAGACACCAACACAAGATATAGATCTTCTAGCAGCAGATCATGTCGAACATGAGAACATTCATGAGAATTATGCAGAAGCACTTGCACAATCTCAAAATGTCTCAGAAGAACAAAAGTACATTGAGAATTGTATGAAAAGACTTGTTCTTCAGTGTACTCCCTTGTAGAAGCTCAGATTGGGAAGAAGCGGATTCTTGAAGTCCCAAATGATGCTCTGCACTTTTGAACTTGGGATCTTCCTTGAAATCTTCTCCAACGGATGCTCCTACTTGATCTGCTTCCTTGAGGCGCTTCAATTGCTACTTCAAGGATCGAACTCCAATTCTCACACTTGAATGATGAGAATTGGTCTTCAGAAGACACCAGGAGAGCAGAGGAGGGAGATGAACTCTTCTCGCCGCCAAAGGGAACTTTCTGGAAGGCTCAAGAGTTCGTTGGGTCTCTTGATGTGATAGATGGCCAATTGGGGGCTTTTTATACCCAAAAGATTCCAAAGATACCCTTTAGGTACAAGGCACACGATCCTAGGTTGATACACCATCGCCTAGGATGACACGTGGCAATCATCCATTTTAAGTTGCAATCTTTCCGTAGTGTGTCGACCTGCCCTGGTGGTGGTGTCGACACACTGTCCCAAATCTGAAAAAAGGCTGTTATGGGAACGAGGTCCAGTGTCGACCTGCTCTCATCTTGCGTCGACCTGCTATCCCTTCTGCAAACAGACTGTTCTGGGAATTATCCAGTGCGACCTGCTCTGTGGTAGTGTCGACCTACTGTCCCAATTCTGAAAACAGGCTATCTGGGAACGAGGTCCAGTATCGACTGCCCTCATCCTGCGTCGACTTGGGTAGTCTAATTCCTGGAATTTGCAACTCGTGTCGACCTGCTTTTTGACTAGTGGCGACACAGTCTCAGCATTTCTTCAGCTTTTTGCCTTTGAGTCTGAGGTGTTGTGTCGACACCATTGTGGGGGGTGTGTCGACACCATCTTGCAAAAAGTTTGTACCTGAAAATTAAACCATATATCATTAGTAAAATATTTTATTATGAGTACAAATGATAAGTGTGCTTTGAAACATGCTTTTTGAATATATATTTCAGGTGAAATGTGTTTATTATGTTTCAATTAGTTTGCATTCAAATCACATTTGTCATCATCAAAATAAGAGGGGAAATGATATGAAATTACACTCAACAACACCAATCGGTCAGCGAGGACGGATTCTCTAGGAGATACCTAATAGGACCCATTCTAGAAATCAAAATCACCTATGGCTAAGAAGTAGTGTTTCAATTTCTGCACTACCCACACTAGCGCTGCACATTTTTTCTCCATTGTGGTGAGTTTGAGCTCGGAAGGATTGAAGAGCCTAGATAGGTAATAGACTGCCCTTTCTTTGCCAGAGTCATCATGTTGTGCAAGGACAGCTCCTAGGGGGTCCTCAATAGTCGCAGATATGGATTAAGGGTTCCTTGGACAAGCGCCTGCAGCACGAGCAGGTTCATGAGATAACTCTTGAGTTCATCAAAGGCCTCTTAGCATTTGTCATTCCATTCGAATTTAGCTCCTCCTTTAACAGTTCATAGAAAGGGTGGCATCTTTGAGAATGTTGAGATATGAATCTCCTAATGAACTGTACCGACCAATTAAACTCGAAGCTCAGATATGTTCTTAGGAGGAGGCATCTCATTTATAGCTTTGGCCTTATGTGGATCTATCTGAATCCCCCGCTTGCTGACTATAAAACCTAACAGTTTGCCTGAAGAAACTCCAAACACGCACTTCTTCGGATTCATTTTCAATTGATATTCTTGTGCGCAACAACGAAACACTTTGGCAAGCACGGAGGGAGTGTTCTCTTCGAGGTCCGAGACTTCACCACAATGTCATCCACATAAACTTCAACATCAATATGAATCATATCATAGGGAGATAGCTAACATTGCCCTTTGATAAGTGGCGCCAGCATTTTTCAATCCAAACGGCATAACCACATAGCAATAAGTTCCCCATGGTGTGGTGAAAGAGGTCTTCTCTTGTCCTCCGGGGCTAGACGAATCTGATTATAGCCTGAGTACCCATCCATGAAAGACAGAGTTTCATACCCAGCGGTGTTGTCAATCAACACATCCAAGTGAGGTAAAGGGAAATCTCCTTTGGACATGCCCATTCAGTCCCGAAAGTCTATGCAAATTCGCACCCTTCCGTCTTCTTCATTACCGGGACGATATTTGCCACCCACAGTGGATAGAGAACTACACGGATGAATTTAGCCGTGTAGCTTATCAATCTCCTCTTTCATCTCCAAAGCATGTGGGTGGGGGGGGTAGGTCTCAATTTTGCTTAACAGCAACTACCCCTGTGTCATGCCCGACAGGGAATATCGGAGCGCGAAGGCAGTTGCAAGAAAAAGGTTATAGAGCACATACTAGACATCAAACCATTGCACATTGAATAATACTAAAGCAAATCTTTCTCATTAATAACTTTTCAAATGTTAGTACAACCACTAATATCAGAGCCAGTTATAGGGCCCAATTACATTGCAAAAGAAGGAAATAACTAACTACAACTCTAAGATAACATAATGACTCGAGGGTACTCCTGGCTTCACTCTTGGTCATTCCCTTCCTCGTGAGTGTATGTGTCATCCTCGGTCTCACCTGAGAACACAACATCAAATAACGTAGGGTGAGCGATAACGCCAGTAGGACTTAAATCTCAAGCTCAAGCAGGCTTTAAGTAATTAACGCATTTAATGGCAGCGTATCTAAAGATAGCAGGTACAGAGAGTCAAAATATAGCAAGAGATAGCACAACAGGTAACAGGATAGCACAATAGCACGAGAGAGGAGTAGTTTCCAAAAATAGCACAAGTATCGAGTATAGAACGAATAGCAGGATGGCCATAGCACAACTAGCATAAGTATAATAATAGCACGACGAGTATAGCATTTGTTTGTCATTCTAGACATCGAGAGAGTATAGCACGATTTCTGTTTTGATTGTCATATAGATAGTCGAGATAGATAGCACTTGAGTGTAATGCCAACACTCTGATCATTTAACTCCCATGGGCACTAGCACTTTCGGGCGCACATCCCAGGACCAGATCGGGCCCTTTATATATTGTCAGGCATTGGTTATATGTATCTTTAGACAATCAGTCAATGGCCAATATAGAGTACTAAGAATAGTTAAGAGCACTAGATGAATAGACGAGATAGTAGAGAGAACATGAATAGATGAGTGAGTAGAGTATAGATGAGAGCTAAGGGTACACGAGTAAACAGGCGATAGTAACAGTTACACAACACGCGCACGTTGTATTGGCAGTCAGGTGGAATGCCGATCTTCCCGCTGGCCATGTTATGCACAAGTCCAGAGGTCCGACGTGATTCAAGGTAAGAGCGAACTTCTAATAGCTGTTTGGATCATATCGATCTCTAAAGGTGTAATGGGTGTTAGGGTACAACCGGCTCGTCGACCATGTGGGAATCCATGATCAGAGGAGACTTGCGAAGGCCTTGTGCAAGGGTTCACTAGTCTGGCGAAAGGAATATCCGATGGAGAGTTCACCACAATCCAAGTGTGTATATAAAAATAGGTGCTCGACGTTCTAGAGGAATTCTAGAACAGTGGAGCGTAGATATCGGTATATAAACAACGCAAGAAACGAATACAAGTCCTTTAAAATAGGGCAATAATATACTTTATTGCAATAAATTACCAGATACATATGAGATCTTTTATGCCAGATTTCAGCCATATATGGATGGTTCATGTGTGTGCATGTGTAAGAGAATCATAGATAGAAAAGAAGTCGTGAATATGTATTTTAAAGCATTCAATATAGCTCCTTTTTAAAACAGATGTTTTTACTGTGTGTAGGACTGTTAAAAAGGCGTAAGAATTTTGTAGAAAGTGAGAGCAATAAAATTTTATGGGTTTTCATGCAAAATCCTGTGATCGCGACGTACCCATGTAAGGGTCTCGACGGGGTCATGATGGAACGCGACAGGGTCCTGTACGGGTCGCAACAGGGGTCTGCTGGCGGCCAGAACGCGACATGGTCTCCTGTCGCATTAGAACGCGAAAAGATGATGGTTGCGACGGCTCTGAGAACGCGACGTGTCGAGCCGTCGCGTCTCAGGTACTTTACCTGAGTTGAGCGCGGGAACATTGTTCTATATCGGATGCGTGCCAACTTGACTTATTTGGACACATGGTACTTTGAAAAAAAACATAATAATACATAGTCAATGAAAAATCACGAAACAAGTTGCAAATTAAAGTAGACAAGTAAGGGTACTTCCAGTAAATCAGAATTAGAGAGAGAGCATGGTTCATAAGGGTTTGAACATGAGCAAGAACGAGTATTCAGAACATGGCAACGAGAAAAAGATTGATTAAATTCGATCAGCATGCTCGATGAAATTTAGGGCTTTTAGGGGCAAAAGATCCCTAACAACATGAAGTATCTACAGCAAGAATTTCGTAGCATGGGATCAAGTATTCATAGAGATTTGAATTAAACATGATGTCTCGGGGTTGTCATGTTTGCAGATCTTCTAAAATCAAGAACAAAAGATTGGCTCGATGAAAAAGAGGGAATCAAGAGGACTTTTTTTCCTGGTGATTGGAACTACCTACAGATGAGTTTAATTTAATTTGCTCGTGAGAATGCCTACCTTTGACTCGATTTATCTTCTAGGGCTTTGAACTCCAAGAACGAAGGAAGAAGCTTGATGGATCTTCCTCTCTCGATTTCTCCTCCTCCTTGGCCTCTTCTCCACGTCCAAGAACCCTTTGCACGAGCTAGGGCCGGCATGAGGGTTAAGAGGTGTATTATATAAATAAAAGTTCTATTCCTACTACTACTCAAATTCCTCTTAATTACGAGATTTCCTAACTCCACCTTTTCTCTCTTGCTTTCCAATCTCTAATTGGGTTAGGATAGTATCTAAATTCGTGCTAGACTATATGGAGTAGGTTTAGGAATCCATTGCAACTCTAATGCCACTTTTATTGCTTTAATAACTCCTTTCCAATTAGGAGAGAATTAAACTCCGAATTTAGGGTATTTTCTTATTATTCTCCCTTTGTAATTCATATTTTTGACCCAATAAGTTCTAGAGGATCCATTAGCAAAGCCCATTACTTTTTTTCATTTAATGGGTTTTATTTAATACTCTTTTCATTGAATATCCCTTTAGCTGAGTTTTTAATTTATTATTTAAATTTTTATTTTTCTCAAAAATCCAGGTTGCTACACCCTCGCTTCAAGATCAGCCTATGTTCCACTAACTCGGGGTCAATGCCGGGCATGTCATCGTAAGACCAGGCGAAAGAATCCTTGAACTCCCTCAGCATTTCTATAAGGCCTCTTCTTCTTACGGAGGGAGGCTGGAAGCTATGGTTAAGAGCCTAGGGTCGTCTTCTGTTCCGACATTTACCTCTTTGGGGGTTCGTCTACTGCCGAGGTGGGCTCATCAAATCTTCTCATGCCACTCGCATACATCTCAGCAGCGTCCTCTATTTCACAATCCTCTCATCCACTGAGTCACTCTCAGCTAAAATCTCATAAACACCGAATCCATCGTCTAGCCCTTCCTCCTCGTGCTGAGCTTCTATGTTCAGGATTATAGCTTCCTGGACAAACTCTTCGACAACTAGAAGAGCGCCACACCTTTGTACCAGATCTAATAGATACCTACGGGGTATGCCACTACCCTTCTTCTTCCTAGATGGGGACGGGGACTTGATAGATCCTAACCCTGAATCTAAACTAGGTTTGATATTACAAAAGGCTCTGGAGAAGTGTCCAGAGGTTTATTGGAACGGGAAAGAAACAGGTGTGGCGGGGCGCGGAAACCCTCCGATGGGTCTGGAGGAAGAGGCGGGCCACCCGAGCTTAGGGTTCCTGCAGCAGAGTCGGGGTGCAAGGAACAAAAGGCCCCTCACCCAAATTGCCCAGAGTGACCAAGGCGGTCAGTGGGTGAAGACCGCAGCTTGGGTAGAAGGAAAGAAAGGCGGGGATCGCCGCCAGGAGGAAGGGGGGTGACGGGGATCGCCGTCAAGAGCAGGGGAATTTGACAGCAGAAGGCAGAAAGTGGGGAATGACGGGGATCACCATCATGAGTCACGATGGAGGTGGGGGTTGATGCTTGGAAGGAGGGGGGAAGGACGGGGATCACCGTCCGAAGAAGAGGGAAGGAAAGATGGGGATTATGTCCGAAGAAGGGGGGAGGAAAGACGGGGATCTCCGTCCGATTGCAAGGAAGACGGAGAGTAGAATGCATTTTTTTTAAGGAAAAAGATCTACATGCGGAGGAGTCGAGAAAAGGATAGAACCGAGCCACTAAAGAAGATAAGGAAGAGGGATGAGGGAACGGTCAATGCTTCGAGGGCATTAGGGGAGAGTTGGAGAATAAGAGGGGGGAAGGAGGGATGGAGTCAAACTTATAAATGAGGATGGATGACACCAAATGGCTGGAAGGCCCGAAAAAACCCTGGCCAGAACTCTTCTGTCAAATGGGTGGGTTTCACGACTTCAGAGTCTTCACCAAGTCCTAGCAACTGTCGCCTGGTGGTGGCTGCTGATGTTAACTATGCTGCTGGGGACCGCATGGTGCTGCCTTCACTGAATAGGGAACTAACTGCTGTCACAAGGTCTTCCAGATCAGATTCTTCTGCTTCATCTGTAATGTCGACTTCCTCGAATAAGAGGCTAATTGCTGTGATTGAATCTTCAAGATCTGATCCCCTACCTTCATATCTTCAGGCTTTCTCCTCTTGTTGGGCCGCTGGGCTTCCGGAACTTGATATGTCGATGATGTTGCTGCTATGACAGTGTTTTAACCCAGCTGTATGGGCCCTTTAACAAAGTGATCATAGAGTGTCCAGGTGAGGGGTGCTTGATTAGACATTAGTGAGTGTGTTGCCCATTCTTGGTATCCTAGGCCATGCTTTGTGAATTTCTTGGGGTCATTGATAATTTGGGTCCTTCCTTGAAGATGAGCACCCAGGCCCTTTCCCGGATGATATCCAATTTAGCCATTATATTCCAGCCCTAGTATTGCAATGTGCGCTTCTTAACAGCAGCCACGGATGGTGACATAACCTGGCGGCTACTTGAGAATGTGTAGGCCCAAGGAAAATTCACATCAAGGATAGAAATGACAGGGTTGTTGGATGGCCAGACTGATGGCATTATCTTCTCGATGGCTTCCACTGTATGAGTGGTTGTCGCGCTTTTAACTTTGACTATTCGCCCTTGAAAAGGGAATTTCAAGCATTGATGCACTGTGGAGGGTACTGCCCCTAATGGTTCGATCAAGGGCGGCCTAGGATAGCATTCTAGGGGGGATCGATATCTAGCACATAAAAGTCCAGAGTCATGACAAGTGGACCTAATTCAGCCTGTAGAGAAATGAGGTCATGGCAGGCTCGTCGAGAATTGTCATAAGCTGCCACCATTGTAGGAGTGGGCTGCAAGCGGCGCTCCGAGATGTTACAAGCTCTCAAGGTGCTCAGCGGACACACATTAATAGAGGCCCATGTATCAACCAACACTGCATCAACGGCCACTTTGTTTATGGTGAGGGTTATACACAAGGGCATTCTTCTAGCCTCAGGAGGAGCTAACTCGCCATCCGAAAAGGTAATTGTCGGTCCTTTATTCACAATAGAGAGCACGGAAGGTAGGTTGTCAGGGTTCATGTCTTCACTTACCATGACCCTTTGCAAGAAAGCTCTCAGGGCGTCTTGGTGGGTGTGTGACCTCTTGATTAACTCAAGGATGGAGATTTTGCTGGAGTTTGATCCAAGTGCTTCAAGATGTCATACTGAGTTCCCGAAACCGGATCTGTCTCGTCGGCATCCTGTTGCTATGTTGATTGTGGAGGGTTGGGTTTGTTGACCCAGCATAGGCATGGATGTATTTGGGTACATCCGGTGAAACATCCGCCCACTCCGTAGGGCGAGGTTATGGTGAAGTGGAGGAAGAGTGGTATCGAGGATGGAAGGGTTGGCTAATAATGGAGCTGGTGTAAGGGAGAATGGGGGGTTAATAGGTGAGGGGACAAGGGTGGTATGATGGGGGTGTTGTGGAGTGGTGAGGTGATAACGGCAAGGGTAGGTGTGGTGGAGACAGATAGGGTGGTAGAAGTGTGGCGGGGATAGGTGTGACATGGGAAATGGCCAAGAGTTGGCCCACTTCATGCTCATCATCAAAGGCCCATGCGGCTTCTGTGTGGGTGGTGGGTGGGGGATGACTGGATTAACCTACGCAGGTGGAGGAGGTGGTGGAGTAGGTTGGGGATTCGGAGCAGGTGGGTGTTGCGGCATAGGGTTACGGATTATGCCGAGGTCATTGGCTGTTGCTGCGGCTGCGGCTGTTGCTGTTGGTACTGCTGCTGAATGGTTGTGTTGTTGTTGAAATTGTTGTTGCTGAAATTGTTGTAGCTGTTGTGGCTGCTGTCGCCTTTGCTGTTGTTGCTGCTGTCTTTAACCCTACTGGTCCCTCAATGTCTGGATCAGTCTTTTCATCTTGCCCAATCAATCTGATTTTGTTCATGAAGATCATATATGATATCTCGGAATTGGAAACAGTCTGACACATTATGGCCCGGATGGCGATGGTACACACAGTACTTTGTCTGGTCTGCTGCCATGTTCCAATTTGGTTTCTCAGGAGGGAGCCTAAGGGCATTGAGAGACACAAGGCTGCGAAGATATCGGCCAAGGTCTCTGGAAGAGGAGGGTACTGAGCTCTCTTGGGCCCATTGGGCTTTCTGGGAGCAAAACCATTTTGGGGTGGAGGGACTTGATTGTACTGGCGCTGATCATGGGGGATTCTGGCCTGAGGAGGCGGCTGTCTATGTTGTTCCATGGTTGCTGGGGTGCTGAGTGTAGGGAGACCTACCTACTGGGCCTTGGGAGTTATTTACGCACCTACTTGTTCATTAGTTTGGACTCCCTCGGTAACTGGGCCCTGAGGCTTCTTAGGGTAACGAGATTTGGGGGTCTCGAACATGGAATGGATAGGCGAGTCCTTAAGTTGTGTCTGGATGAAGCGGGCTCGACTATACAACTGGTGCATAGTAGTGATGTCGTTCATGGCCAGGATGGCTCAGTAAGTAGGGGTGGCGTTTGAGATCAGCAGCTTAACCTTCTCCTCCTCGGGCATTGGGCAGTGGACTTTTGCAGTAAGGGAACGCCATCTGTCGACGTAAACTGAGAACTCTCATCAGGTTTCATCTTTTCGACCACTAAATCAACAAATGAATATTCGGGTCCACCTGATCTGAAATTGTTGTAAGAACCTCTCCTGTACAACTTGGAAGTCCTCGGCCTCCTCGGGTGGTAGAGAGTAAAACCATTCAAGAGCTGGACCATCTAAGGATTTTCTGAATAGATATGCCATGAGGTGGCGATCGTATTTGTGCGGAACAGACTCATAAACAAAAATCCTTCATATGAACGTAGGGGTCACCTACCTAGAGTATCGCCTATAGACTGGGAGCTCTGACTGGGGTGGAACCTGGAGATGCTGGAAGGAGGGGAGTGGAATATCGGTGACCTTCCGGGGATCCAGCTGCCTTCGGAGGTCATGAAGTTCCCTTTTCATGTTGTCCATTCCTCAAGGAAGTCGGAGGGGGATGTGGCGTGGTGGTGAGAGGGAATGAGGGAGCGGGATGCTCCAACGAATAGGACCTCTCGCAGGGAAAGGGAGCAGGTTCGGCCAGATAGAAAGAAGGCATCGGAGGAGACTTGGGCTGAACCTCCCACGTTGGAAGATAGCTGGGCTCAGAAAAGTGGATAACCCAAGGGCGTAGGGGTGTAGGATCTGCTACTGTGGAGGGTACATGTGCGCTGAAACAACAGGAGCAGAAGAGGCTGCCTGTGGGCAGAACCATGAGAGGGAGAAGATAGAGAGCGCTTGCCTTTGGCAGGGGCTAGGAACTCACAGACTTGGTCCGGACTAGGGTGAGGGAGAAGCTGACTAAATTGGGAATGGGGGTCATCTGACCCTGGAGGAGAAGGAGGGCGGAATTGACTCCCACAACAAGAGGGGGCTGGACGTGCCCGGAGAGGACGGCCGCAGAGGTTTGGACCACATCCTCAAGAAGTCCAATAGGCAAGACATCATCGGCAAGGACCAGAATTGGTCCATAACGAACAGAGGATTATGATATAATACAATGGTTGGAGGGGACTGACTCGATCTACCTAGACAATGACGCATGCACCACCCTTAAGCAATTTAGGGCAGATGACATTCACCCTCTAAACCTAGACCCTATCACAACAAGAAGGACTGTGAGATGAGAAGGGAAACACCCAATAAGCACTCAAGTTATCATGATTAACACGCAAAATTTTATAGTATGCACTTAACCTTTAGTTGGATTCATTAGGGAATATCACTCGGTTAAGTGGGATCCTAGTAGGTATGGACTCAAGTCCTCCGGTTGTAGAAGGGTGGCACACAACTCAGACGTGGGGGTGGCTTAAACTAATGGTGCAACGGGTACAACTGCCCAGCGAACTGCAACGTGCGTACGGTCACGGGGACTTACGGAGGTCCTCGGAGGGCGGCCTAGTCAACCCACGAGTGCTCGCAGGTGAGAGGACCCTCTCATCCGAGGGCGTAAAACCTAAACAGTAGGATCGGTAGTGTATGCACAGGCCCAGGTGCCAAAAATGAATGTAATGTCCAAGGAAGAACAAGACAGGGTGGCTAACAGGTCTCGGGTAAGTTGCGGCGGCCAGATACACCGCGACTCTATCGCGACAAGAAAGCCCGCCGCGATATCGACAGAAGGCCCAAACCTGCAGTCACTCGTAGACAAATGACAAACAAACTAACTTAAACAAAATCGAAGCATGGAACCACTAGAATAACGCGGAAAAGATCATGGGTCAGACAGAAACCGGTATATGATCAAGGCATTAACATCACAAGCGTACTTGTGGACGCGACGTCCAGATACGGCGCGACCAGGACACGACCTCGTGATCCACCGCGACAGAACCCGAAAACTAACAATGAAATGAAAAGGGAAAACTCGGACCCTAGCAGGATTCTAACACTCAAAAACATAGGAATACATGTAGAAAAGTATAGAACAAAACATATATGAATCCACAGAGAAGAAATAAGGCAGACAAAAGGGTAAAAGGACGCACCTTATATCGCGTCCGTCGCTGAAGATGTGACGAGATCGCGTCGCCGCGATACGCTGCGTCTCCGACAGAGAACAGGGACGTCAAAAAAAGGCAAAAAAAAAAACAAACCTAACAGGATTCTAGGAAGACACTTAAACAAACAAAATGGCAGGCAAGCAATCTAAACTTACGAGGGTGGCACTGAAGGTCCACCGTGATCGCCAAAAGGTGTAATCACAGGGATTGTGCGCCCCCAATACAAATAAACGCCAATATGCTCAATATAAAGACATGAAAAATAGGATGTGATGCCACTAGATAGTTGCCTATGAATAGAAATAACACGGGCTAACTAGTCTAGGAAAGGGGGAGAGAAAACCATACTGACCTGAGGTCGCGCCGGGAGAACCCGTCGCGATGAAGCTGGTTTTGCGATGCCCTATAGGGGCGCGTTTTCGGTGTCGCGTCACCTTCCTTGGTCACGTTCTTTGCAGTGCGGGAGAAGTGGGAAGGACCTTCTTCCTACCCCGGCTGGCTAGAGGACAAGAGCTCCTCGTGAGAACTAGCTTGAGTACCTTCCAAAACAACGAAAATAAGGAAAGGAACCTGTTAGAACATATTAAGTGTAGTATCCATCCAAAATGAAAAGAAGAGATGAAGCGTGGTGAGAACGGACCTGGGGTGGTTTTAAACACCTTGGGTGTATGGAAAACTTAGGAAAGGAAAAGAAAATGGATTGCTATCTATAAAGTGATAAAAATGCATGAAGAAGGAGAAGAAGAAGAGGAAGAGGAAGAAAGAGCCCCATATAGGGTGACTCCCTGGCGCCAAATGATGTCCTCCCTTGGTCCAGAAGCCCAAGGGTCGCCTCCTCAAGCTCCAAGCCTTGTAGATGGTGAAATGAGCATGATTTAGTGAAGGGTTAAGGTGAGAATGAGGGGAATGGGAGGGCTACGAGACTAACTGTGATCAGAGGAAATTTTGGCAGCCTTCGGGGTGAAAATGGGGCTCCTCTCCTTAGAAGGAGAGGCCTTGCTTATATAGAGTGAGGGGAGATATTATCCATTTAATGATAAAATGCCCAAATGAGAGGATAAGTCCCATCCAAAATCGCATGGAGAGTCCAACGGGTGTTTCTAAGAGTCACCCAGCCCCAAACTTCGTCAAGGGGTTGGGATATTGCTTGGAGATAGAGATAGGGCCATAGGAAGATAAATAGGAGGTGGTTGCGGAGGCCTGCATGCGCAGCTGTTGACGCGACGTATCGTAGGGGCACGACAGGAATTAACACGCCGCCAGGTAGGGCGTGATGGTAGGGCCATGTGCATGATATGCATGGACTGTCGCGACGACAGAGGAGGACATGACAAGATAACACGGGAGCTATGATACGTCGCGTTAAGAAGATGTATTATTTTCGAATTATCGTCCAATCATATGAGAGAATAATGATCTTCAAGCTCAAAGACTCTTTTTAAATGGAATAAAGGGCGGGATTTCATGGAAATTTGGGCTGTTAATGGGCTCAAGGCAAGGATAATAGTGGGCTCAAGGTGATGACGAACTTGGAGCTCACTTAGATAACAAGAAAACATGGTTCAACTTGCATGCTAGAATCGGGTGTCTACACCGGCGCCATAAAAATTAGCGAAAACCATATGAACATGATCTTGAGGATCTCTAATGCGACCACCTCCACCACATTCCCCAGGATTTCCTTTGCAAGCACCATCAACATTGAGACTGTAATCGCATAAAGGAGGAATCCATCTAATCAATTTAAACTTCTGACAGGGCAGAAAGGGACATAACCGAAGTCTTGAAGGGTCTGCATCTCCAAAGAATTGGGGGCAACCTTAACTGAATTTTAGAAATCAAGTGCAGGATGCTGAATTTTATTTGTGATGATCACTCCAACAGAAATACCACGGATACAAACCTTCTTAAGCATCTACCTTTCCAAATTTCCCTCAGCATAAGAATGAGGGTATTGAGAGAAGCAAAACCATAAGGCGACCTGGTGGTTGAGTGCTGAATAAAGCTCCACAGGCGGGCATATTCTGGCTGTGCATGTTATCCTTGGAGAGATACGAGGATGAAACCAATCCAAAGAGGGACAGCAATATCACTATGTATGAGAACATGATTCAGGTCTTCACACTGAGGGAACTTACAACAAGAACAACAAGACACCAAGAATACCAGCTTCAGATATGCGACCATCCATAGGCACTGCCCGGTGTAAAATCTTCCAAGAGAATAAGAGGGCTCTGCGATAGAAATAATTATGCCAGATCTTAGCTAGTGCCCGACCTTGCACACCCATCGGTCTGATCAGATTATAAGTAGACTTAGTGGAAAAAGAGCCATTGTTGGAGGCCACCCATAAACACTTGTCCTCATTATTAGAAAGCACCAATCCATCAATAACTGACTGAGTATCTTGGATCTAAGTGGGTGTGAAACATTATATGGGTGTGAAACATTAGTAACCCTCATTCAAAAAGGCCCCTGCACTGTCACTGTCTACCTAGATCACGCTGCTGAGCGGTGTTTCGCCAACCCAGATATCATGGAGAATTTTGATGTTTTTGCCATTACCAAGGACCCATCCGGTGTTATCATTCAGAATCTTCATAGCTTCCATGTAAATTGCCTTTGGCATCCCGGGAATGCTAGTCATATTGTTAAGAGAGTACCTCCTTCTAGCATAAGAAGCCCAGAGGGAAGAGCTTTTTTTGATGTTCCAGAGTTGCTTAACTGCCAGAGATAATTGCACATGCCACAGGCTATGAACCCCCAGCCCACCTTCATTTATAGGTTTCTGAATAGTAGTCTAGGCCACCCAATGCTGACGATGGGAGCGATCAGTGCCATCCCAAAAGAAAGTAGCAGATGCTCTCTCAATGTATGAAATTATGGACTTCGAAATATAGGAGGCAGCAGCAAGATAAATAGGGAGGGGGAGATGACAGAGGTGATAAGGGTTATCCTACCAGCTTGAGAAAGCAGTTTAGACTTCCATGCATGTAATTTGGAATTCACTTTATCAACAATGATCGGTAGTCCACAACCGTCATTCTTCCTGGTTTAAGGGAAATGCCAAGGTAAATGATATTACCGGATTTTCTTGAGTAGTCTGTGACCTCCTTAATTTTGTTGGCAGCTTGGGCGGAAGCCTTCTCAGCTAACATGAAACAACTCTTGCTTGGGTTTATATGTTGGCCAGAAGAGTTAGCATATTTCTGTAGAAAAGCCACCAACCGATTGACATTCCTGATGCTTCCATTTGAAAAGACAAGCGTATCATCCGCATAAAGAAGGTGAGTGGGGGGAGGGCAGCCCCTAGGACCAGAATAAAGGATAAGGGTAACCAGTACTGACCATATTCGTGATACCTCTGCTAAGAGCTTCTTCCATAATGATGAATAAACCCGGGGGCAATGGGATCCCCTTGGCGTAAACCCCTGGAAGAATGAAAATAGCCAGCCGGGGACCCATTAAATAGGACAGAAAACCAGTAATTAGAGATCATCATACCTATGTAAGAAATAAACCTAGATAAGAATCCAAATTTCTTCAAAACCGCAAAAAGAAAATCCCATTCTACACTGTCATAGGCTTTTAATGTCCAATTTAAAAACAACATTATTGCCTCTAGTTTTGCGACCAATGTCCCTCACCAATTTCCTTGCCATGGAGACGTTATCCAAAATATATCTACCCTTAACAAACGCCCCTTGCTCTTTAGAAATAACTGTGGGTAGAACACTGGTCAATCTGTCACATAGAATCCCGGAGACAATCTTGTATGAAAAGTTGCATAAACTCACAGGTCTATAGTCATTAAAGGAAACTAGGTGGTCCTTCTTAGGAATAAGAGAGATATGAGTTGAAGTCACACCTCTAGGAAAAGGAAAGCCACTGAAAAAGCCTTTGACTGCAGCATAAACCTCATCACTACAATACCCAGCAAGAGGTATAGAAAAAGCCACTAAATCCATCTGGCCCAGAGGCATTGTTGCCTTTCAAGTTCCACACAGCATTTTTAACCTCATTCTTATCCGGGGTCTCACAAAGAACACGATTTGGGTTAGCAGATATTAGCTCAGGAATAACATTGAGAAGAGAAGCGTCAACAGCATGATCCGTGGACTGAAGTAGGGATTCAAAATAATTAACCGCCTCCTTAGATAGAACCTCCTGGTCCCCACACCAAATGCCATTCACCTTAAGTCTATTTCTTCTGTTACCTTGAACCACTGCATGATAAAAAGTAGTGTTTTTATCACCATCTTCCAGCCAATCTAACCGAGCTTTTTGGGCCAAAACAACCTCCATACAATGGAGGGCCCTTTTGAGATTGGCGTTAGCAGCCTCCAGGTTTGATCGGTTAGTAACAGTGGAATTGATATCAAAGGCTTCTTGTTTGACCTTGACCTCATACTCCAGTTTGAAAACATTATCATTAATATCACCAAAAACCAGCTTGTTCCAGGAATGAAGGGCACTCCTGACAGCCTTTAATTTGAGATGAAGAGTAAGAAAGTGATTAGGGTGCCCATCATTCACCTCTTTCCAGGCAGATTGAACCGTATTCATAAAGGTGTCATGAGATACCACATAGATTGAAAGATGAATCTGGCAGCGCCTCTAGAAGAGATTTCACAAGAAGCCAGCAGCGGAGCATGATCAGATGGAACCCTCGGGAGGTGCCGAATCTGAAATCTAGGAAATGTAGTCTCCCAAGTACTATTGATGAGAAACTGGTCTAATCTTGCTTTAATTGCTGCCATGCCAGTTCTGTTATTCGACCAAGTGTAATTGAATCCAATGAAACCTGCATCTGAAAGAGAAGAAGCCGAAATGCATGCGTTGAAATCCACCATAGCCTGTAAACTGGGAGTGCGACCACCCATCTTCTCATATAAGCAAGTGACACAATTGAAGTCTCCACCAACTAACCAGGGCACTGAAACACAGATGGATAAGCAAATAATATCATCATAAAGATATTGTCTGCTTCTGAAGCTGCAAGAACCATACACCACCGTAGCCATAAAATCAATGTTATTATTATTACAGATTGAGATAGTGATTTGCTGTTCAGAGTGGCTAACAGTCTGAATGACCTTGTTACGCCAGAAAACCCAGATTTTTGAGTCCTCACCATTATTTCCAATGTAATTCTGCATTCTAAAAAACTTACACATACTAGCAGCCCGTTGCAAAGGGACCTTTGGTTCAGCAATTGCAACAATGTCAACATTATGTTTCAGAATAATCCTTTTAATAGATCGTTTAGAGGCACTGTTTGAAATTCCTCAGATGTTCCGAATAGGATTGGACTGATCATGTGGAAGAATATCCAGCCTTGCATCCTCCCGCCTTAGCTTTAGATCTCGTGCACACACCTCCTTCCTTTTGAAGTATCCCTTCAGCAGTGACGCTACATTTGGCATGTAGATATTCTCTTTCATGGCAAGTTCTGATATATTCTTGAGCAAAAGATCAGGAGGCTTGATAACGGGAGGTTGAGAATAGGAAAGTTGTGTATGAGGCATACCTTATTCCCGACAGAAACTATCACCGGAGGCACCCGAACGCGCCGCCAATCACCACTATAGGCGGTGCAGGTTTAAACAACGCTAAACCATGCATATCATGTGTCTCGCCAGTCCCATGCAGCCCATGCATCGTAATAATATCAGAAGGAGCAGAACTATTCATGTTGAACCACAGTAGCTCCACCAAAGTTTGCTGATCTGAGAAGACCAAGATAGTCTAATCATCCATAACCAGAGTTCCTTCGTTATCCTCCACACCCTGACAGGCTAACGGATCCTGAGAATTATGAACGTGTTGAACATCACAAGAGCCCCGATGGGTAACATGGTACAGGGTGTCAGGGCTAACATGTTCTTCCTTACCAACTGACCCTTCACCAATCTCTACTTCCAGATTAACCTCCTCCTGGAGAAGAGAGAACCTGTTCCCTTGAACTGCATCTGTTGGGATGGCATCACAACCTTCTGACGCCACGTTCTCTTAGGTGCAATACCCTGATGATGAACATCTACTCCTTAGGAACAGGATCTTGCTCATCTTTCTATTTTTCCTAAGATAATCGGAATCAACATGGCTAAGCTTGTGGGCAATAGCTACAAAAACTGGGACCCCGTAATATTTGATATTCTACCAGAAGCCATCAGAACCATAGCCAATCCAGATTCTCTCCGGTCTAGCCTTGCTAATATCTAACTCCACACAAACAAAGGCTTCACTGGTTTGCGTAAGGGCTAGAGTAGGTCATAGATCCGCAGTACATGACCCAAATTCCCAGCTATAGACTTCAGGAAATCCTCATAGTAATAGTTAACTGGTAGCATGGGAAAACCAAGCCATATAGGTATTATTGTTGGATCAGCATTGAAATCAAACTTGGCATCCCATTTAAAGAATCTGTAAAGTAGACCTTTGATGTAAAGACTTCTTCTCATAACACTGTTAAGTAATCTTCTTCAGCATCGAACCGAAGAAGCAGATGTCTATTATTCAGGACACTGATGATGAAGTCTTCTTTAAGATGTAGCCTTTTGGGAGATAGCAGATTTGAACTCTGGGATGGAGCAACGACCATAAGCATACCTCACTATCAAAGCAAGACGAAGAGTGTTAATAGATTTCCCTACCTCTTCCTGGGAGAAGAATACCGATGGTTCCCCTGCATCCGTGAAACATGGTGGTTTTACACCAATCTTAACAGCCGGTGGAGGTTTAGTTTCTGAGATAATCTGAGCATACGATCTCCTCCCTTGGACGGACATGCTACCAGCACCTCCATCTCCCCCATCAACCATCGCTGGTGACGCCATAAAGAACAGCAACACAAGCATGCCGCCGACACCAGGGCAGGCGGCCAGGGCGAACTCGGCGAGAGGCAACAAAAAACCAGAGCTTCTCTCTCTAAAATCCTAAGAACTTTATTTGTTTGTGAGTGCTAGGATTCAAACTCAGGTCTTCACAAACTCAACATGACATACCCTTACCACTAAGCTACAACTATAGTTGTCCCCTCTAAGCATCTCATAGAAGGGTTTACAGCGAATTGAATGTTGAGAAATGAATCTCCTAATGAACTTAAGTCTTCCAATTAACCCTCTAACTTCCTTGATGTTCCTAGGAGGAGGCATGTCGATTATTGCTTTGGCCTTGTTGGGATGAATCTCAATTCTCCTCTTGCTAACAATGAACCCAAGCAACTTCCTTGAGGATACTCCAAAAACACACTTCTTGGGGTTCATCTTAAGCTTATGCTCTCTAGACCTTTGGAGAACTGCTCGGAGGACTTCAGCATGGCCATGTCGAGTTCTAGATCTAACTAAGACATCATCAACATAGACTTCCATGTGCACATGCATCATGTCGTAAAAGATTGCCATCATTGCCCTTTGATAGGTTGCTCCCACGTTCTTTAATTCGAAGGGCATCACGACATACCAATAGGTCCCCCATGGCATGGTGAAAGAAGTTTTCTCCTGGTCTTCCTCCGCCAAATGAATCTAGTTGTACCCAAAGAAACCATCCATGAATGACAACATCTCAAAATCGGCAATATTATCCACTAGGACATCTATGTGGGGGAGAGGAAATCGTCCTTAGGGCAAGCACGATTAAGGTCAAGGAAATCTATGCAGATCCTAACCTTACCATCCTTCTTCATCATAGGGACGATGTTAGCTACCATTGTAGTTAAAGCACAACCCTAATGAATTTGGCTTGTGCAATTGTCAACCTCCTCTTTGATCTTCAGCGTAAGCTTGGGGTGCAGCCTCCTCAGCTTTTGTTTAACAGCCTTTGCATCGGATTTTAAGGCTAAACGGTGCTCGACCAAAGAGGTGTCAAGCCCCGGCATGTCTTCGTAGGACCAGGCAAATCCATCGGAGAATTCTTTAAGGATAGATACAATAGCTTCTTCTTTTCTATGCTCAAGTTGGCACTAATCAAAATACCTTTGGGATTCTTCAGTGCCAAGGTTGATCTCTTTGGTTGGTTCATCCGCAGCCATGTTGGCTCATCAAACCTCTTGATACCATTCACATAGGTGCTCACTGGATCCTCTTCTTCTGACCCAAGATATCTTGACTCATCTTCCTCACCAAAGTCTAGCAGATACACTACTAAACCATCATCTACTGAATCTCCTTCTATGAAGTTTGTTTCTACAAGAGCAGGTTCCTCAAGAAACTTGGGACTTAACTTAACTTAGAACATCTCTCAGCCAAAGCCAGAACATATCGGGCAGAGACTTGCCTACCCTTCTCCTTGTGAATGCGTGGCTGAGAGGGACTAGACTCGTCTAGACCTAGACCTGACCCTAGACTTAAGTCTAAACTACTATGTATAGGACTATGTACAGGAGAGATGCCCCTAGACGGGCGAGTATCGGTGCTCAAGCTAAATAGAGTCGGTCCCTGGCCGATCGGAGGAGACTTCACAAAGAAAGTGCCACGCCCCTCCAATTTAGTAGCGGAATAATCGGAGGGAGATGCGAGCAACAAGTATGGTAACGACAATTGCGCATACTTTCGCAAACATCAGAGCATCTAATGAACAATAATTGAAATAAACTCTTGATTTCATTATAAAATCACTAAGACCATTACAACCACTAATTCGGAGCCAATAGATGGGCTCAATGACATCATTACATTGAAAAGAATTTAAGGCAATAACTACTAGACTCCATTGTGCTAGGGTGACTTCATCATTTGACTCCAGGTCACTCAACACTCTGGTCTTGTCCCATAGGTGTGTGTAACGTCATTGTCCGACTTACCTAAGACACAATAACAAAAACGAAGGGTAAGCAATAATGCCCAGTAGGACTTAAATCTCAATAGTCAAGTAGGCTTTAAATGATTAATGCTTTAAATGGCAGAGTAACTAAAGATAGAGATAGTCATGTAAAGTCGAGAAAGTAATAGCACAAGTACATGGTTCAAATAGCAGACGAATCAAGTATAGCACGATGATTAAAGTCAAGTCACGCAATAGCAAGTAACATCATTTTCAGGAAATAGCAAGCGACATGAATAGCAAGAAGAGATATAGTAAATGGTCATGTAAAGAGTAAATTGCACTTTGATTGATTCTAATCAATCGAAATAGTATAGCACTTTTGATTACTTCCGTCAATCGAAATAGTAATGGCACTTTGGTTATCCGTAGATAGCCGAGAGAGAATATAGCACTTTATTGTCAATAGACAACGAGAGAGTATAGCACTTTGAATGTGATCAAGTCGTGATAGCACGCAATAACTCAAGAGAGCGAGTATCAAGTAGAGCAACTAGAGAGTATGATAGTAGCGCTCAATAACAGTCTAGTAACAGTCAGTGGCAGTACAGTAATAGTGCAGTATGTCTGAAACACAAGACTAATAGTAACAGTTAACAGTCAGATATCTAGCTAATTCAAAACTGTCCGTCAGAACCGGTGCAATGCAGAACACCGTCTATAGCCCCTACAGGTATTTTCAGGTGGCTCTCTGCCCCTAGGACTAGATTGGAGCCCTCGGACACTCTCCGTGCCCTGAACAGTATGCATTCAAGTCAGTAGAGTCACAAGACCCATTTTAGCGCTAGACAATCATGAACAGTACAAAACAGTGTAGGATCGAATAGGGGATGGATCAGATCTAGAAGGGGTGGTTGAATAGATCTAACATCAATTAATGCGGAAGCTTAAGCAATTCTAAATTACTTCGAATCAGAGATCAATTCAGACAAAAAAATTATTGATCTGAAGTGTGGGTGTGTGTAGATTATGTGTGATTAGTGTGTGAGAGCAAATCAATTAGAAGTGTGAACGAAATCCCTATGCATGCATCTAGCGCAATACAAAGTCAACCCACTGCACAGAGGATTTTTAGGTGGTTCGGAAATCACCTCCAGTGACTCCTACGTCCACCCCTCACACAGTGAGGCCACACTACTCAAAACATTGAGTACAACACACACTGGAGAACGACGACACCAAACAACCTTGAGCACGATGGCTCAACACACAACCTTGAGTTCAACGACTCACAAACTAAGCACAACGGCTCAAACAACAACCGGAGCACGACGACTCTAAATTGAGCACGACGGCTCAAACCACACAGTGAGTGCGACGACTCACAAACCAGAGCTCGACGGCTCATAGTACAAAAGCTAGATCAAACACAAAAGAGATCAAATCCTCTAGCATGATCTGATTCAAGATAGATTCGTACACAGAAATTTGTGCAGAACTTCTGTAACGACCCGAGAACCCGACCCTCGGCCCGCGCCGAGGACCCGATTTTCGCGATCGCCGCCCACGGATCCGGGGGACCCGGAAGGGCTATAACACGCGTCTGATAGGATATGTAACGGAAGTAAACGTCAACTGCTAAGCTAGAAGCGTACAAGAGGAAACAGGAAAGTAAAGCGAGACCGCTGCGTACTGCTCTAAGTACAGTCCCAACGCACGCACACTAGTACAAGTAAGGAAAGGGGAGAGACAAGTCCCTTAGGGGCATACCCCGAGGGTGACGCACACTGAGAGGGGGAACCACTGCTAGCTACGGGGACCTCGACTACGCCCCGTCTCCTCCGCCCGACGCGCGCCCTGCCGCTGCTGAGAAGACTCACCTGGAAAACGGAGGGATGAGCTTCACAACAGAAGCTCAGTAGGGACTACCAATCTCCTACTGGCTCTAAATAGGCAGAGGAACATATAAACTATTAATGAGGGAAGACAGCAGTTTATATCTTTCTACCTACAACGGGAAGTGCGGAAACAAAGCTAAAGCTAGCACGGTACGGAAAGTACTCTCGGTCGGAACTCCGTACGACTGCTCGTCGTGACACCACACGGCTAGTAAAACACAGACGGAGGGAACTCCGCCTGGGACAAGGAACACTAGCTACGAGAACAACACCACTAGTCAGACGGTCAGGTGCGTCCATAGACGTCTTATCTCGACCTAGGTCCTGGTCCTCACGTCTCGTCAGAGCGAGGTAGGACACAAGTACCACAACAGTAACCGCCGTAGTCTGGCCGGACTACGGTCCCACGCCTGACCTCTCCAAACGGTTCCGGGGCCGTGAGGAGCGAGGCAGTGAGAAGAAGGACTGGCTGGCCTGCGCCGGGTAGAACTCCAAACTGTCCTCGGCGTCCCAGACCAACCACGAGAGCTCTGCAAGCGACTCACACGCCACTGTCCTAACCACCATTTTCCCCTCAGCTCCAGAGTCCGCCTGGTGGCTGCCAACTCGAGCACACTCGTAGCCCGGAGTACTCCCTCAACAGGCTCCCGAGGACGGGGGTCCCAGGTAACGGTAACAACCTCTCGCACGGGACAAGCCCTCAAGTGCCGCGCACCGGGCGAACGACTAGTGTGAGACCGTACTAGGGAACTAGCACAGGTGCCACGGGTACAGTAAAGCGAAAACGGAAGCGGCGGAAGCACAACCTGCCTCTGGACTGAGAAGGCGACATAGGCCCTGTCACCTTCAATAAGGCGACATATGCCCTGTCGCTTTACCAGTCAGAAGGCGACACAGGGTGCGTCGCCTTACCAGACGGTGGCGACACAGGGTGTGTCGCCTTCAAGCCAGTCGAGGGTTCCAGGCATTCTTCTTCCGGGAACCTCCCCGAAACGGGGAAAAACACACACACGGGGGAGGGGAGCATGCTTATCATGCTAGGAAGCTAGTAAAGCATTCAAACAACCCTCAAACACCCCAGAACATGGATTCTACGCTCGGAAGGAAACCTCACTCACACGAGCATGGAAAACTACACTCCCAACCCCCAACGACAGGAAAACACGCTTTGCAGGGGAAGGGGAGCTTGCTTAGGGTGAGAGGATCAAGAGTCCCTACCTCCACGCGAAGAACGAACCCGTTGGGGCCTTCTCGTAGGTAGAAACGTCTCCTCCTCGCACCGCATGGCACGAACGCGACCCCTGCACGAATGGAGCGACACCCTCCTCAGCACGGCCGCCTCAACACGGGGGAGGCACCCCCAACACCGCCGGAACTCCGAGAGGGCGAGAGGGAAAGAGGGGGAAAGGAAAAAAACGCGAGAGAGGGGGAAGAGCTCGGGCGCCGGGCTTTAAGCCCGGATCCTGAGAAGGCGACACACCTTGTGTCGCATTGGGAACCAGAAGGCGACATAGGGTTATGTCGCAATGCCACTGACACGGTCAAATCTCGGAATCGAAAAAGTGAAGGCGACAGCCATCTTGTCGCGTTCACCCGACACCGCTAGAGCCGTACTGACACAAAGGACGCCTGTCACGTCTGTCAGACTGCGTCTGGGGCGACACGATGGGAAGGCGACATAGGCCATGTCGCCTTCAAGAAGGCGACATACCCCATGTCGCAATCCCAAACAGAACCAGACACCAACGCGGTCGGAACCACGTCGCGACAGTCGCCCTGCCGCGACCCAGAGGACGGGGCCAAGGGCCTAAGGGGGCCGGGGTGTTACAACCCTCCCTCCTTAAGACATTTCGTCCTCGAAATGAAAACAACTCGGTCTCAACCCGGAAGACGAGAAAAAGGGAAGATTACCACATACCGATCAATCAAACAAATAAGGAAACTGCTCCAGCATCTCATCCTCGCGCTCCCAGGTGGCCTCGCCACCGACACGGTTCTGCCAAACGACCTTAACCAACGGAATCTGCTTCCTGCGCAACTGCTGAACTCTGCGGTCGACAACACTAACTGGGTACTCTGGCACTGACAAATCTGGCGCTACCTCTAGCTTCGAGTAGTCTAACACGTGCGAAGAGTCTGCAATGTACCTCCTGAGCTGCGAAACGTGGAACACGCTGTGCACACCTGCTAGCTCTGCCGGAAGACTCAGCCTGTACGCCACCTCGCCGACCCTCTCAGAAATGGGGAAGGGCCAATATATCTGGGACTGAGCTTTCCTTCTACCAAACCTCATGACCCCTTTGGTCGGCGAGACCCGCAGGAAGACCAGGTCACCGACGCTGAACTCTAGCGGTCTCCTGCGGACATCCGCATAACTCTTCTGCCTGCCTGCGCTGCCCGAAGCCTCTGCCTGACCAAACCGACTGTGTCTGCACACTGCTGCACTAACTCTGGCCCCAAAAGCTGCCTCTCACCAACCTCGAACAGTGAAGTGGAGTCCTGCACGGCGACCATATAAAGCCTCGTATGGTGCCATTCCAATGCTCGAGTGATAACTGTTGTTATACGCGAACTCTACCATCGGAAGGTGAGACTCCCAAGTGCCGCTCCAGTCTAAACAGCACGCTCTCAGCATGTCCTCCAGTGTAGCAACCTGAATTTTTACGAAAAATAAAAAATTTAAATAAAGAATTTAAAACCCAGCTTAATGGATTTTAAATAGAGCATTAAATAAAACTCATTAGATGAAAAAGAGTAATGGGCTTTGCTTAATGGATCTTCTAGAATTATTGGTCAAAATATGAATTACAAAGGGAGAATAATAGGAAAATACCCTAAATTCGTACTAAATTTATTACCTAAATAGGAAAGGGTATTTAATGCATTAAATAGCTAGTTGAGTTATAATAGGATTCCTAAACCTACCCCATATGGGTTAGCACGAATTTGGATCTCTTCCTAGTCTAAATAGAGATTGGAAAGCAAGGAAGGAAGGAGGAAGTAAGGAAATTTCGGAATTAAAGAGGAATTAGAGTCCTATTAGGAAATAGAAAGAGGAGAAGCTTAAATACTCTCCTAAAACCCTCATGGCCGACCCAAGCTCGTGCCAAAGGATTCCTGGACCAGAAGGAGAGGCCAAGGAGGAGGAGATTTCGTGGGGAGAAGAACCTTTCAAGCTCTCAACCCCGTTCTTCAAGTTCTAGCCCTAGAAGAGGAAATCGAGTCAAGGTAGGCATTCTCACAAGCATAAACCATGAAACTTTTATGTAGGTTCTTCCTACCCTCTTGAACGAAACCCCCAAGTTTCATATTTTTCCATCCATCCTATCTTTTGTTCTTAGTTTTTGAAGAACTGCAAACATGATAACCCCGAGGTGTCATGTTTAATTCAATCTCTATGTATACTTGATCCCATGCTACGAAAGTTTTACTGTAGATACTTCATGTTGTTAGGGATCATTTGCCCCTAAAAAGCCTAAATTTCCTTGAGCATGTTGCTCGAATTAAATCAGTCTTGCTCTCTATGTCATGTTCTGTGTTACTTGTTGTTGTTCATGCTCAAACCATGTTCTCTCTCGAATCCCTATTTATTGGAAGTACCCTTACATGTCTAGTTTAATTTGCAACTGTTTTCATGATTTTTCGTTGACTATATAATTAGTTATGATTTCCTGAACGACCCTGTATCGAAATTTCAATGTTCTGGCCCGCAATCCAATGCCTGGTCTGACTCCTGTCGGAGTCAGGCGCAGACAACCAGAAGGCGACACCTCGATATGTCGTTTTCTGGGGCTTGATTGCGACAGCCACCCTGTCGCGACCAAGAAGGCGACAGGTAAGCCGTCGCGTTCTCAGTACCCGATTTGCATGCCCTGTCGCGACCCTTTTTAGGCCCTGTCACGTTCTGTCCTGACCCTGTCGCGACCAGTACAGGGGTATGTCGCCTCACAAGTTTTGATGAAAACCCTAAAAATAAAAAAATAAAATATTTTTGTTACTTTATAATAATTTACGCCTTCTTACCGTTATACCCCTAGTAAAAACCCTACTTAAAAAGGATGCTATATTGAATGATTTAAAAACATGTTCACGACTTATTTCTATCTATGATTTCTCTTGCACTTGCACACACTTGAACCATCCATTTATGGCTGAAATCTTACAGAAAATATCTCATAATGTATTACAATAAAGCATATTAATTGCCCTATTTTAAAGGACTTGCATTCGTTTTCTTGCGTTGTTTATATACCGATATTGACGCTCCACTGTTCTAGAATTCCTCTGACGTCGAGCACATGTTTTATATACACACTTTACTGGCTTGTGGTGAACTCTCCGTCGGATATTCCTTTCGCCGGACTAGTGAACTCTTGCACAAGGCCTCCGTAGTCTCCTCTGATCATGGATTCCCACATGGTCGACGAGCCGGTTGTACCCTAATACCTATGATACCCTTTAGGGATCTATATGATCCAAACGGCTATTAGAGATTCACTCTCGTCTTAAATCATGCCGGACCTCTGGACCTGTGCATAACAAGGCCAGTGGTAGGGTCGTGAGTTCCACCTGACTGCTAACACCAAGTGCGCGTGTTGTGCAACTGTTACTATCGCCTGATTACTCGACGTATTACGTGCAATGACCACTAGCTCTCATTTGTACTCTACTCGCTCGTCTATTCACGTTCACTCTACTTTCTCGTCTATTCATCTAGTGCTCTCATCTAATTCTTGGTACTCTATATTGGCCATTGACTGATTGTCTAAAGATAAACAATATAACCAATGCCTGGCAATATATAAAGGGCCCGATCTGGTCCTGGATGTGCGCCCGAAAGTGCTAGTGCCCATGGGAGTTAAATGATCAGAGTGTTTTGCATTACATTCAAGTGCTATCTATCTCGACTATCTATATGACAATCAAAAACACAAAACGTGCTATACTCTCTCGATGTCTAGAATGACAAACAAGTGCTATACTCGTCGTGCTATTACTATACTTGTGTAGTTGTGCTATGGCCATCTTGGCTATTCGTGCGATACTCGATACTTGTGCTTTTTTGGAAACTATACTCGCTCTCGTGCTATTGTTCTATCTCTTGCTATATTTTGACTCTCTTGTACCTGCTATCTTTAGATACTCTGCCATTAAATGCATTAATTATTTAAAGCCTGCTTGAGCATGAGATTTAAGTCCTAGGGCATTATCGCTCACCCACGTATTTAATGTTGTGTTCTCAGGTGAGACCGAGGATGACACATACACTCACGAGAAGGGAATGACCAAGAGTGAAGCCAGGAGTACCTCGAGTCGTTATGTTATCTTAGAGTTGTAGTTAGTTATTTCCTTCTAATGCAATGTAATGGGCCCTATAGAATGGCTCTGATATTAGTGGTGTAACTAGACATTTGGAAAATTAATAATGAGAAAGATTTGCTTTAGTATTATTCAGTGTGCAATGGTTTGATGTCTAGTATACGCTCTATACCTTTTCTTGCAACTGCCTTCGCGCTCCGATATTTCGCGTTGGGGCGTGACATCCAGTGTCCGAATGGTCCGCTCTGACTGACCGTCGTCTGAGGGTGGTATGCTGTGCTGAACCTCAACTCTGTACCCAGTGCTCTCTGAAGACTGCGCCAAAACCCTGACGTGAATCTCGGATCTCTGTCTGAAACGACTGAAACTGGGATTCCATGCAACGAAACAACTCTGTCCACGTACAGCTGGCTAACTTGTCCACTGACCACGACATCCTGACGGAAGAAAGTGCGCTGCCTTGGTCAAACGATCCACAATCACCCAAATACCATCATGCCTTTGCGGGGTATGGGGTAAACCAACCACAAAGTCCATGGTGATGTCGTCCCACTTCCACTCAGGAATGGGCAACGACTGCAACTCACCACCAGGACGCTGGTGCTCGGCCTTCACCTGTTGACAGGTAAGGCACCGGGCAACAAACTCTGCCACGCCCCTCTTCATCCCTGGCACCAGAAGGACCTCCTCAAGCAATGGTACATCTTGGTGGAGCCGGGATGAACGACATACCTCGATCTGTGAGCCTCTGACAACACTGCCTGACGCGCCTCCTCAGGAACGTACAAACGGCCTCTGAATCTGACCTCGCTGTCCTCGCTGAGCTCACATCTGGCATCTGCAAAACGTCTGCCAACTGAGGGTCTGCCTGTTGGGCCTGCAACACCTGCCTGAACACTGACGGTCGAACTGACAAACTGGAAGCCACGGCACGATCTCTGGTCCTGTCGGAACGAACACTCCCTGGGACAGCTCATCGAACAGCCTCCACTCTCTGACCATCAGCGAACTAAGCGCACGCGCCTACTCAAAGCATCGGCTACAACGTTAGCCCTCCCTGGATGATAGGAAAGGGTTAGGTCGTAGTCCTTCAAATACTCCATCCATTGGCACTGCCTCAAGTTCAAATCCCTCTGGGTGAAGATGTACTGCAAACTCTGGTGATCGGTGAAGATCTGAAAAGCCTCGCCATACAGGTAGTGCCCCCACAACTTGAGAGCGAACACCACTGCTGCCAGCTCCAAGTCGTGAGTGGGATAGTTCTCCTCATGCTTCTTGAGCTGCCGAGAAGCATAGGCAACGACCCCACCATGCTGCATCAGCACGGCACCCAAACCTGACCTCGACGCATCGGTGTAAACCACGAACCCACCGGTGCCCGACGGCAAGACCAACACTGGCGCTGAAGTCAACCTCGTCTTCAGCTCAAGAAACTCTGCTCACAGACCTCTGACCAAACAAACCTGGTGTCTGCCTCGTCAACTGGTCAACGGTGCTGCAATCTTGGCGAAATCCTGAATGAACCTCCGGTAGTAACCTGCCAGACCCAGAAAACTGCGGACCTCTGCAACTGATGTGGCTGCTCCCACGACAACACTGCCTACCTTGGCAGGGTCCACTGCCACACCAGAACCCGAGATCACGTGCCAAGGAAGTGCACCTCGCTCAGCCAAAATTCGCACTTATCGAACTTGGCGTAAAGACGGTGACTCCGCAGGGTCTCTAGCACGATCCTCAGATGCTCCTCGTGCTCCTCTTCAGAAGACAAGTAGACCAAAATATCATCAACAAAAACAACAACAAAGCGATCTAGGTACTCACTGAACACCCTATGCATCAGATCCATGAATGCTACAGGTGCGTTCGTCAGCCCAAACGGCATCACGACGAACTCAAAGTGACCGTACCTGGAACGGAAAGCCGTCAAACCAACATCCGACTCTCTGATCCGCAGCTGGTAGTAGCCGGATCTCAAGTCGATCTTCGAGAAAACTCGGGCCGATTGCAACTGATCAAACAAATCATCAATTCTCGGCAAAGGGTACCTGTTCTTCACAGTGACCTGGTTCAACTGCCGATAATCGATGCACAAACGAAGACTACCGTCCTTCTTCCTTACGAACAAAACAGGCGCACCCCACGGCGAACGGCTCGGACGAATGAAGCCCAACTCAAGCAACTCTTGCAGCTGGCGCTTCAACTCACACAGCTCCGCCGGGGCCATCCGGTAAGTGCCTTGGACAAAGGCATCGTACCAGGCAAAAGCTCGATAGAGAACTTACCTCTCGCTCAGGCGGCAAGCCAGGTAGATCCTCCGGAAACACGTCAGAAAACTCAGAAACAACTGGCACATCAAAAATTGAAGACCCGCTAGGCTCCAAGGAACAAACGAAGCAAGGTAAGCAACGCAGCCATCACGGATCAAACGACGAGCCTTACAGGAGGAATGAACGGCCGACGGGTAGACCGGATACCTCGAAAGCAGAGAACAGGTGCTCCAGGTATCTCGAACCGAACGGTCTTCCTCTGACAATCAACCACGGCTGAGTGAGCCTCCAACCAGTCCATGCCAGGATGACGTCGAAGTCACAAAGCTGCAGCGCGTACAACCTGGCCGGCAACTGGTGACCCTCAACCTCGACTGTCACACCCTCCAGGTAACCGAAGGAACGCATATAGTCACCGGATGGGAGATCGACCATTACGTCACACTGCCTCTCGGTGTGTGACGAGCAAGAGACTCGTAAAACTCCTCGGAAGCAAAACACAAGGAAGCACCGAGATCAACCAAAACACGAGCAGCTCTGCCAAGGATAGGTAGAGTACCTATCACCAGGTTCGATGCCTCTGCCTGCTCCCGGGTGAGCGCCATCACGCGACCACGACCACGACCACGTCCACGCTGCGGCGCTGCTGGGGCTGCTGCTGCTGCTGCGACGGCTGCTGGTGCTGACGAAACTGCTGCTGCTGCTGGTACGGCTGGTACTGTTGCGGCTGCGGGAACTGCTGAGCTGGCTGCTGGTACTGCCCCCGCTGCTGCTGACGCGGTGCCTGCTGCTGGGGAAGGTACTGGTACTGAGGTGGCTGCTGCGCGTACTGCACTGGCTGCTGCTGCTGCGGGACTTGCCCCATGGGGCAGTCCCTCCTGAAGTGGCCTGGCAAGCCACAAGTGTAGCACACTGGCTCCTGACTGCCCTGCTCAGCACCCTGAACAACGAATGCTCTGCAAACCTGGACTGGCGCTTCTGCTGACGGCTCCGTCCACCCCCGCGAGTAGACAACTTCCTAAACTGCGAGCGAATTCCAGAGCTACCGGAACTGCCCGAGCCTGAGGAGGAGGAAGTCGCACTACCGCGGCTGCCTTCTGGACGCTGGTACGGTGAGGACCTGGAAGAGGCTCCTCCCTGCTGCTATTGCTGCTACTGAGGCTGCCAAGTCTCTCTGTCCAAGGCGGTGGCCTTCGCCACGGCCTCTCCCAAGGTGGTACAATGTGTGCCGTCACACCCCACCTCAGGTCTGGTCTCAGCCCTACTATAAACCTCTCTGCACAAGCCTGGTCACTGCCTGCTACATGAGGCACATGCCTCAACAACCGGACAAACCTCTGGTGGTACTGAGAAACTGAGAGGTCGCCCTGCACCAACTCGTGGAACTGATCCCGTCTCTCACGTCGAGCGTAGTCGGGGAAGTACTCGCTGTGGAAAACCTCTGAAAACCGCTGCCAAGAGATCTGGTCCAACCGCTGTCCCTGGAAGTGAGTCTGCCTCTGAACTCTCCACCACTCATGGGCTGCTCCCTTGAGCTGGTATACTGCCAAACGAACCTGGTCCTCCTCAGCGCACTCCATAGTCTCGAAGATGCGCTCCAACTCATGGGTCCAGCTCTGCCTTATCTGGATCATACTCGCATGAAACATAGGTGGCCGAAGGCGCAGGAACCTCTCGAGGAGAGCGGTCCTGTCCTCCGTAACCGCCGCCCTCCGCTGACCGGACCGGGTACTCCCAGTACCTGACCGCTGCTGGCGGACTGGCTGCTCCCCCTCTGGCTCTACCTGCTGCTGCTCTGGTACTGCCGGGGGGGCACCGGAAATTGGAACCTGCTGCTGCCTGTACGGGCTGCCACGCTCCCTGGTACATAGCTCTGAAGAACTGCTCGGCCATGGGAAACCAGTCTGCATACTGCTGAGGCTGAGGGTGGTACTCCTGCTGCTGCTGCCCACCTGCTGCCGCTGCCTCCGCTGCTGCTGCCTGTGCACCCTGAGGCTGTGCCACTGACTCCTCCACGGACACCTCCTCCTGAACCTGCCCCTAAGCGGGATGTCGGACTCATCCTGCTGCTCAACCAGCTGCCTAGCCTGACTGCGCCTACGTGGAGCCATGACCTACACGGAAACACAACTAACAAAGGTTATAAATACCTCTCGGGCGGCTAGCAGTGTACTTGTACTATTGTTGGGACTTACTGTTGCAGTTTAGATCCACTAACAGTCCTGTTAGACCAAGCTCTAATACCAACTGTAACGACCCGAGAACCCGACCCTCGGACCCGCGCCGAGGACCCGATTTTCGCGATCGCCGCCCACGGATCCGGGGGACCCGGAAGGGCTATACACGCGTCTGACAGGATATGTAACGGAAGTAAACGTCAACTGCTAAGCTAGAAGCGTACAAGCGGAAACAGGAAAGTAAAGCGAGACCGCTGCGTACTGCTCTAAGTACAGTCCCAACGCACGCACACTAGTACAAGTAAGGAAAGGGGAGAGACAAGTCCCTTAGGGGCATACCCCGAGGGTGACGCACACTGAGAGGGGGAACCACTGCTAGCTACGGGGACTCGACTACCGCCCCGTCTCCTCCGCCCGACGCGCCTGCCGCCGCTGTGAGAAGACTCACTGGAAAACGGAGGGATGAGCTTCACAACAGAAGCTCAGTAGGGACTACCAATCTCCTACTGGCTCTAAACAGGCAGAGGAACATATATAACTATTAATGAGGGAAAGATAGTAGTTTATATCTTTCTACCTACAACGGAAGTGCGGAAACGAAGCTAAAGCTAGCACGGTACGGAAAGTACTCTCGGTCGGAACTCCGTACGACTGCTCGTCGTGACCACCACACGGCTAGTAAAACACAGACGGAGGGAACTCCGCTGGACAAGGAACACTAGCTACGGGAACAACACCACAAGTCAGACGGTCAGGTGCGTCCATAGACATCTTATCCTCGACCTAGGTCCTGGCCCTCGCGTCTCGTCAGAGCGAGGTAGGACACAAGTACCACAACAGTAACCGCCGTAGTCTGGCCGGACTACGGTCCCACGCTGACCTCTCCAAACGGTTCCGGGGCGGTGAGGAGCGAGGCAGTGAGAAGAAGGACTGGCTGGCCTACGCGGGTAGAACTCCAAACTGTCCTCGGCGTCCCAGACAACCACGAGAGCTCTGCAAGCGACTCACACGCCACTGTCCTAACCACCGTTTTCCCCTCAGCTCCAGAGTCCGCCTGGTGGCTGCCAACTCGAGCACACTCGTAGCCCGGAGTAGTATCCTCAACAGGCTCCTGAGGACGGGGGTCCCAGGTAACGGTAACAACCTCTCGCACGTCGTCAGAGCGAAGGTAGGACACAAGTACCAACAGTAACCGCCGTAGTCTGGCCGGGATACGGTCCCACGCCTGACCTCTCCAAACGGTTCCGGGGCCGTGAGGAGCGAGGCAGTGAGAAGAAGGACTGGCTGGCCTACGCGGGTAGAACTCCAAACTGTCCTCGGCGTCCCAGACCAACCACGAGAGCTCTGCAAGCGACTCACACGCCACTGTCCTAACCACCGTTTTCCCCTCAGCTCCAGAGCCGCCTGGTGGCTGCCAACTCGAGCACACTCGTAGCCCGGAGTACCCCTCAACAGGCTCCTGAGGACGGGGGTCCAGGTAACGGTAACACCCTCTCGCACGGGACAAGCCTCAAGTTCCGCGCACCGGGCGAACGACTAGTGTGAGACCGTACTAGGGAACTAGCACAGGTGCCACGGGTACAGTAAAGCGAAAACGGAAGCGGCGGAAGCACAACCTGCCTCTGGACTGAGAAGGCGACATAGGCCCTGTCGCCTTCAATAAGGCGACATATGCCCTGTCGCTTTACCAGTTAGAAGGCGACACAGGGTGCGTCGCCTTACCAGATAGGTGGCGACACAGGGTGTGTCGCCTTCAAGCCAGTCGGGGGTTCCGGGCATTCTTCTTCCGGGAACCTCCCCGAAACGGGGAAAACACTACACACGGGGGAGGGGAGCATGCTTATCATGCTAGGAAGCTAGTAAAGCATTCAAACCACCCTCAAACACCCAAGAACATGGATTCTACGCTCGGAAGGAAACCTCACTCACACGAGCATGGAAACTCACACTCCCAACCCCCAAACCACAAGGAAAACACGCTTTGCTGGGGAAGGGGAGCTGCTTAGGGCGAGAGGATCAAGAGTCCCTACCTCCACGCGAAGAACGAACCCGTTTGGGCCTTCTCGTAGGTAGAAACGTCTCCTCCTCGCACCGCAAGGCACGAACGCGACCCCTGCACGAACGGAGCGACACCCTCCTCAGCACGGCCGCCTCAACACGGGGGAGGCACCCCCAACACCGCCGGAACTCCGAGAGGGCGAGAGGGAAAGAGGGGGAAAGGAAAAAAACCGAGAGAGGGGGAAGAGCTCGGGCGCCCGGGCTTTAAGCCCGGATCCTGAGAAGGCGACACACCTTGTGTCGCATTGGGAACCAGAAGGCGACATAGGGTATGTCGCAATGCCACTGACAACGGTCAAATCTCGGAATTCGAAAAAGTGAAGGCGACAGCCATCTTGTCGTGTTCACCCGACACCGCCAGAGCCGTAATGACACAAAGGACGCCTGTCACGTCTGTCAGACTGCGTCTGGGGCGACACGATGGAAAGGCGACATAGGCCATGTCGCCTTCAAGAAGGCGACATACCCCATGTCACAATCCCAAACAGAACCAGACACCAACGCGATCGGAACCACGTTGCGATAGTCGCCCTGCCGCGACCAGAGGACGGGGCCAAGGGCCCAAGGGGGCCGGGGTGTTACAACTTCATGCACAAATCTCATAGACGAAATAAGGAAGAACAAACTTAGAAGTGAGAGAAATGGATGTAGAATGAGTGTTCTTCGATGAAGAGGCCTTGCAGACACTTGAATGAGGAGCCTTGATGGAAATCGATGGAGATTATCCTCAATTGGCGATGCTCTGCTTTGATGCATCTGAAATGCCAGAAATCCTTTTCTACTGCTCCTCTTCAGTTGGATCTACTCCTTTCCTAGCACAGCAAGCTTCTCTCCAGAGATTCCCCTGATTCCCACGTCCTTCGTCTTGAAAGGATGGCCTGCACTTCTAGAGATGGAGCAAGATCTGAAAAGCCCTTTTGCCGCCAAAAAGCTTCTTCTGGAAGTGTATGGGCTCTCTTCTTCGCTTGGGGGCAATTAGTGGGGTATATATAGCCCTACATGTCCAATTGTACCCTTGGAGTGCGTGGGCACATGATCCAAGACAGATTCTGTAACATCGCGTGCTTTTCGGATCCATGCGGATCATGTGTGTAATGGTTGTGATGGTCGTTGTGAGGCCAGTGTTGTGTGGTTTGGATGTGTGGTTGATCAGGTATGGTGCAGGTTTGCGGAATGTGCAGGTTTGGAACCTAAAACAGAACAGCATTGGCTGCTGTTGGTTGCAGATTGACGGCCAGATATGGACATTTAATGAGTTAACGTCCATGTAAAGTGACGTTAAGATATGAACTTAACGGCATAGGATGTGGACGTTTGTGGTGGCGGTTGCCATTGGCGGTAGAGGGGTTGACGCCAACCTGAGGAATTCTGCAAGTTATAGGGTCACCCGAGAGCAGGTTTTCTACCTGGTTCTCTTTCTCTCTTGCCCCAGCTTCATGCCCCCGTGTCCCTAAAGCTTCCAACAGGTACATGAGACTGGTTGGAGGATCGTGGGAGGTGTGGCGTTGCCGAATCGCACGGGGAAACGCCGTGGCGTGGTGCAATTTCCATGGGAGCTCGTGGAGGGTTCGGCGTGGATTGGAAGAATTCGGAAGATTTAAGTGTGGTTGAGGTAGGGAATGACCCTTGTAGTACCTATAGAGTGTAATAAAATAAATAGAAAGCATGAAACTGCATGAAAATGGCAATTCGGGTCATGGTATCCATGCGGGGTTCTAAGGGTGGTTTGAGGAATTTAATGGTTATTCATGTAGTTTAAATCTTAAATGATGCATGTTTGGCTTGGAAAATGGTTTCCTCAGGTTTTCTCGTTGTTTTGATGGTTGTAAAACCTGTAGAATCGATTTAGGGTTTCCGCAAGAACAGTGGCTGAAGAGCTTGGCGTCAACATCGACTGTCGCCAAGTTCATCAGCCAGGATATAGATAAAGAAAAAAGACTATTTGAGGTATTTATCGATAATGAATGGTGCGTTGGCACCTATGGTGCACTGAGTGCACATAGTTCCCGTGTTTAGCATACAAGGTATGCAGTTAGATACTTACTTTCATGGCTGCGTGTGTTCACGCGAGTCCAGTTGGGTTCACGTGTAGTGGACCGTTGTTACTTGAGGTTTATGTGAGGTTTCACGTGGTTTGTGTGTGACGTGCATGTGGTTTTGTGTACGTGGCGAGTAGTACGACGCCTACCGTGGTTACCTCTCCAGTTGGGTGCCCCAGGTTCTTGTGAGCCAGGCTGTTAGCTCGGGCTTTGTCTCGGTACTTGTGTTGTACCATCGAGGTCTGTGTCGTCTGACCTGGACACCCTCACTCTTGTGTTGAGTTGCACGTCCGGCTGAGGGAAAGACGACAGTGGGACAGTGACACTTGTGTGTGTCTTTAGTCACTTGTAGCGCGCTCGTAGTTGGGGGTACGGACACCAGTAGTCGACACTGGTCCCCAGCTAGTCCTTTTCCAGTGCCTCACTCTAGCGAGCCCGGGCCAGGGTCTCTGGAGGTGCCAGGCATGGGCCTGTGATCGTGTGGTCCGCAGGTGGTGGTGTTTGGTTGGTCTCCACAGTTGTTGACTTTTCACGTGGAGCGGCAGCTGGACCTTTCGTCCGTGGCTGCGAGACTGAGAGGTAGACCTGTGTTAGCTTGTCCGAGTCAGTTTCTGGTGTCGTGAACCAGTTCATGTGGCTCGTGTTTGGCTGTCTCTATTTATCTTGTACACCTGTACTGTTTTCCGTTTAATTATTACAGTTGTTTTTGTAGTCGGCAGACGGTGAGTACTTTTACAGCTTTCATATCCTGCTTAGCTGTTTTATAAATTGTTGGTACTGTTTATTGCTTTGTACCTGTGGTTTTTGGTTTGCTCGATTTTGGGGGAGTTCCCTACTAAGCCAATTACTAGCGAGGCTCACCCCTACCCCCACAGGTGAGAGCGAGGAGGACGTTTCACGACTGTCGTCCAGTTCAGAGTCGCGCCGTAGCGGTGCAGGGTCGGTACCTCCAGCTGTGTAGTAGCAGCTCTAGCAGTGTAGTGTAGTTAGTGTTTATTTTCTTTAGTTGTACCTCGGGGTATGCCCCAGGCTCTTGTACTTCTTTTCAGTTTTGTGGAAATATGTCTATGTAACTTGTAAATATATATAAAATGTGGTGTGTTCCTTTGTGTTTACACGGACTGTGGTTTGGTATCCCTAGTGAGGCTTCGGTCCGTTCGCGGGAGGCGGACTCGGATCAGTACGTTATCGGTTTAACGGGCTTGGCGAGGTGTTCCGCATAGTTGGTATCAGAGCAAGGTCCGTGTGATAAAAGGGAACTAGAAAGATACATAGCCTTATTTCGGTCTTTGTACACTACTGGTAGGGACCCTAGTTTTGATAATTTTGTTTGATTTTGTTTGGTGTTTTGTTTATGTAGAAATTTCTGAAAGCTGATAGAAGAGATTGGGGTGGTGGAGGAGATGATCCGGAGGAAAGTACCCAGCGTATGATAGAAAGAATTGGGAGAGCCTTACGGATATTCGGGCAAGGATGGATCAGCAGGCGCCGGTACCACCGGTTGCAGTGCCCTGGAGATGGAGAGGTTGTACCTATTGCTCCAGTCTGCCAAGGGTAGAGGTGCCTTTTGCAGCACCTGTGCCACCACCACCACCAGTGCTGATAGCAGAAGAACCAGTGATGCAGGTGGAGAAGTTTCTGAGATTGCAGCCGCCTACTTATTCAGGAGGGCTGAATCCAGATACAGCAGAGCACTGGGTTCATGAGATCAAAAGAGTTTTTGCAACTATGAGGTGTCCGGCAGCAGATAGAGTTGTGTTACTGCTTATCAGTTGAGAGGTTTTGCATTAGAATGGTGGCGACTGAAGATGTAGACCACCTTTGCAGGCAGGTCAGAGGAGGCTATTACTTGGTCGGAATTTCTCGATGTATTTAACGATACATTCTTTCCGATTCAAGTACAACAAGTGAAACGAGAGCAGTTTCGGACGCTTTAGCAAGGTAACTCTTTAGTTTTAGAGTACCAGATGAGGTTTATGGCACTTAGCCGTTATGCGCCTTATGTAGTTTCAGATAATAATATGATGGTTGAGTACTTCATTAGAGGATTGAGAGTGGAGTTGCAGGATGCGATAGTACCTCTCATGTGCAAGACAGTGGAAGAAGCAGCCCAGAGAGCAGCTACATTAGAGAGGTCTATTCGGACTCATCAGGTGGGCGAGTCAGGCTCAGGTAGTTTTGGCTACCGCAGTAGTCAGTGGGTGCAAGTAGGGTAAAGCACCAGCAGGACCTTCTTCATCAGGCTTGGAAAATGGGGTCAGAAATTAAAGCAAGCATTTAAAGGCAAGGGAAGAGGATGGGGAGGTCGTCAGCAGTTTCAGCAAGGCCGAGGTAGGCTTGAGGTGGAGGAGTCGCAGCAGAGTACTGCCAGGCAGCCCATTACACACTAGGATATAGATGTTATAATTATAATCAGCTGAGGCATTTGATCCGCAATTGTCCCTATCCGAGAGAATATGGGTATGGAAGAGGTGTGCAGCAGCAGTAGCAGCCTCAGCAGTTTCAGCAGCCATAGGCAGGTCGTGGCAGAGGGTACCGCAGCAGCGAGGAAGAGCTGGGTTATGGCTATCACCCGAGCCCAGGCGGAGGCATCGAATATGATAGAAGGTACTTACCTCTTTATAATTACTCAGCAAGAGTCTTATTTGATTCGGGTGCCTCTCATTCTTTCATTTCCGAAGAATTTCTGGATTGTATAGCTCATCCTTTAGAGGAGAAGTCTTGTGAGTTAGTTGTGGAGGTTCCCTCGGGTGAGTTCTTACTCACTTCGAGCTATATAGATGAAGCTCCTGTTATGATTGAAGGGAACCAGATGCCGGGTCGTTGTATGCCCTGCAGTTGTCAGATTATGATATTATTTTGGGTATGGATTGGCTTGAGATGTATGGAGCAATGTTAGATTGTAGAAAGAAAAGGATCATATTTTGTCATCCTAATGGTGCAGTATTTGAATATCAAGGTATGCCTTTTTATACCTCTAAGTTTCTAATTTCTGCAATTAAAGCTAGAAAGTTGATAAATGCTGGGTGTGTGGCTTATTTAGCCTCGGTAAGTCTGGTAGAAGCCGTCAGTCAGTGGAAGCAGTTCCCGTGGTTAGGGAATTATTGATGTTTTCCTGAGGATTTGCCTGGTTTAGCTCCACATAGAGAGGTGGACTTTACCATTGAGTTGCTGCCAGGTACCATGCCGATTTCTAAAGCTCCATATCGGATGGCACCAGCAGAACTAAAAGAATTGAAAAAACAGTTAGAAGAATTGTTGCAGAAAGGGGTTTATTAGACCGAGTCATTCCCCGTGGGGAGCGCTAGTTTTATTTGTGAAAAAGAAAGATGGAAGTTTTCGAATGTGTATTGATTATAGAAAGTTGAATGATGTGACCATCAAGAATAAGTACCCGTTGCCGAGAATAGATGATCTGTTTGATCAGTTGCAATCAGCAAAGGTATTTTTTAAAATTGATTTGAGGTCTGGGTACCATCAGTTGAGAATCAAAGAGAGGATATAGATAAGACAGCTTTCAGAACCAGATATGGTCACTATGAGTTTGTGGTTATGCCATTTGGGTTGACTAATGCTCCTGCAGGTTTATGGATTTGATGAATAGAATTTTTCATCCTATTTAGACCAATTCATTGTGGACTTTATTGATGATATTCTAATTATTCAGCATCTGAAGAGGAGCATGCAGCTCATTTGAGGTTACTCTGCAATTGCTATGGGATAACCAATTGTTTGCAAAATTCAGTAAGTGTGAATTTTGGTTGAAAGAAATTCAGTTTGGGTCATGTTATCTCAGCTAAAGGAGTAGCAGTGGACCCAAGTAAAGTGGAAGCAATAATGAGATGGGAAGTGCCTAGGACAATAACCGAGATTAGAAGTTCTGGATTGTTGGCAGGTTATTATAGGCGCTTTATTCAAGACTTTTCTCAGATTGCAGCACCCATGACTAAATGACCAGGAAAGGGGTGCCATTTGTGTGGTCCGGTGAATGTCAGAAAAGTTTTATGGAATTGAAGAAAAGACTTACATCAGCACCTATATTGACATTACCGGTAGGGAGTGGTGGTTTGTGTTGTATACTGATGCTGCTTCAAGAACAGGGCTTGGTGCAGTGCTTATGCAGCATGGCAAAGTGATAGCTTATGCATCCAGGCAATTGAAGCCGGCAGAAGAAAATTACCCCACTCATGATTTGGAATTGGCAGTAGTTGTGTTTGCCTTGAAAATGTGGAGGCATTATCTGTATGGCGAGAGATTTGAGATCTTACAAATCAAAGTTTGAAGTATATTTTCTCGCAGAAAGATTTGAACCTTCGCCGGCGCAGATGGATGAGTATTTAAAGGATTATGATTTCAGTTGGTACCATCCGGGTAAGGCCAATGTTGTAGCTGATGCCTTAAGCAGAAAGGCATATATGAATCTAATGATGATTAAAGAGTGGAAGTTGTATGAAGAGGTAGTGGAGAACTCCTTATATGTGCCTAGTAGTCAGCGGACGGGCAGTACTAGCTGCTAGTGCTGTAGCGCGTCTTGTATTGATAGAATTGGGCTCAGAGAGCAGATGTAAGTTTACTGAAATTGTGAAAATGGAAGGAGTTACTATTGATGATAGTGTGTGGTCAGGCTCAGAGGCAGGTTGTTTGTTCCTGCAGAAAGAGAGGTGAAGCAGCGAGTGTTGGAAGAGGCTCATAAATCTAGGTACACTATTCATCCGGGTGGTACTAAAATGTACCATGATTTGAGAAAGCATTTCTGGTGGCCTCATATGAAAAAGGAAATAGCAGAGTTTGTTGCAAGATGTGCTATCTGTCAGCAGATTAAAGTAGAGCATCAGAAGCCTGGAGGTTTAGTGCAACCGTTACCCACTCCGCAGTGGAAGTGGGATGACATTGCTATGGACTTTGTGGCAGGTTTACCAAGATCGAGTTCTGCGCATAATGGAAATCGGTGTTTGTTGACAGACTAACTAAGGTGTGCAGATTAGTGGCAGTGAGTATGTCTTGGACGTGGACAGATTAGCAAATATTTATGTTGAAAGAATTGTTCCACTGCATGGTATTCCGAAGACTATTGTGTCTGATAGAGATCCAAGATTACTTCTGGTTTTTGGAGAAGTTTGCAGAAAGTAATTGGTACTGAGTTGAGGTATAGCTCCGCTTATCATCCCCAGACAGATGGTCAGACAGAGAGGACTATCCAGACGATGAAGATATGTTGCGCGGAGCTTGTGTTGGTTTGGGGAGGTAGCTGGGAGCATCATTGGGAATGGTTGAGTTTGCCTACATAAAGTTGTCATACTAGTCTTGGGATGGCACCGTATGAAGCTTATATGGAAGACCATGTAGAACCCCATTGAACTGGCATGAGTGGGAGAAAGGCAGTTAGTGGGTCCTGAATTGATTCAGCAAACCACTGAAGTAGTGAAGCTTATTAAAGAGAAATTGCAAGCAGCTCAAAGCAGGCAAAAGAGTTATGCAGATGTCCGGAGGAGACCACTTCAGTTTGAGGTGGGAGATTTGGTTTTCTTGAGAGTTTCCCCGAGTAAAGGTATTATGAGATTTGGCAAGACTGGAAAGTTGAGTCCAAGGTATGTGGGACCTTCTCAAGTGTTAGAAAGGATTGGGGAGACGGCTTATAGACTGGATTTGCCAGCAGATTTTGCAGATGTGCATGATATTTTCCATGTCTCCATGTTAAGAAAGTGCATTGAAGATCCAGCTCAAATAATCAGATATCAAGGTGGTGACCTGAGGCCGGATATGACTATGCCAGAATATCCGGTACAGATCACAGATCGAAAGATAAAGAAATTGAGAAATAAAGAAATTGAGCTAGTTAAAGTGAGATGGGAAAATAGGTTGGGTGGTAAAGATACCTGGGAGTTAGCCGAGGAAATGGCTAAAGAGTATCCCTATCTGTTTGAATAAGTCTTTGTATTTTCTTTTTAGATGATAGTGCTTGTAAAGGTATATATGTTTAAGTTGTTTAACTTTGAATTGTGTTATGAATTTCGAGATCAAAATTTTCTTTTTAGATGATAGTAATGTAACGTCGCGTGTTTTTCGAATCCATACAGATAATGTGTGTAATGGTTGTGATGGTCGCTGTGAGGCCAGTGTTGTGTGGTTTGGATGTGTGGTTGATCAAGTATGGTGCAGGTTTGCGGAATGTGCAGGTTTGGAACCTAAAACAGAACAGCATTGGCTGCTGTTGGTTGCAGATTGACGGCCAGATATGGACGTTTAATGAGTTAACGTCCATGTAAAGTGACGTTAAGATATGAACTTAACGGCATAGGATGTGGACGTTTGTGGTGGCGGTTGCCATTGGCGGCAGAGGGGTTGACGCCAACATGAGAATTCTGCAAGTTATAGGGTCACCCGAGAGCAGGTTTTCTACCTGGTTCTCTTTCTCTCTTGCCCCAACTTCATGCCCCCGTGTCCCTAAAGCTTCCAACAGGTACAGGAGACCGGTTGGAGGATCGTGGGACGTGTGGCGTTGCCGAATCGCACGGGGAAACGACTTGGCGTGGTGCAATTTTCGTGGGAGCTCGTGGAGGGTTCGGCGTGGATTGGAAGAAGTCGGAAGATTTAAGTGTGCGTTGAGGTAGGGAATGACCCTTGTAGTACCTATAGGTTGTAATAAAATAAATAGAGAGTATGAAACTGCATGAAAATGGCAATTTCGGGTCATGGTATCCATGCGGGGTTCTAAGGGTGGTTTGATGGAATTTAATGGTAATTCATGTAGTTAAATCTTAAATGATGCATGTTTGGCTTGGAAATGGTTTCCTCAGGTTTTCTCGTTGTTTTGATGGTTTTAAAACCTGTAGAATCGATTTAGGGTTTCTGCAGGAACATTGGCTGAAGAGCTTGGTGTCAACATCGACTGTCGCCAAGTTCATCAGCCAGGATATAGACGGCCAGATCCATTGTCGTCTACTCCTGTAAGCGGCAGTCGATGTGGCCGCCTACTTGTATATAAGCAGAAAAGACTATTTGAGGTATTTGTCGATAATGAATGGTGTGTTGGCACCTATTGTGACGGCCCTCGTTACACCGGTACGGTCATACCGACCCACGTCGGTATAGCGAGTGCTGCCAGCCACAGTGGGACATTTACCCAACGATACAAACAGCTGAGATACACGCGAATATACAACAGAGTAGCGGAAGTAAAAGAGAACTATCTCCATTCATTCATCATCCACATTAAACATACATGCAGTTTACAATTTGCAAAAAGGAACCAAAGTTCACATAAATTAAATTACTGAAATGGAAATACATAATGTCCACATAATACATTCTTCTCATGATAATCTAATACAATGTTCCAAGTACATACTAGGAAGTACACAATCACAAAGAACTCCAAAAACTAGCTAGTCTCCACGCTCGGAGTCCGTCTCTGCTGCCTCCTCCAAGGGTACTGTGTCACCAACTATACCTGTACGCCGAAGCAAGGAGTGAGTCTAGGGACTCAGCAAGCAACACTATTCATGATATACACGTACAAATCCTAGTGGTTCTACATGCACATTACAATTAGCAACACATAGCATGCTAGTCAATTCGAGTTTTCAACCTATCATGAAAGTTCTACAATTTTATACATAACTCATGCTTTCAGATTTTTAAATAAAATCCACCTATCACATGGTCTCTATTCAATTTACTCATGAACTTTAATCTCTTACAGGATCAAACATGAGAGCTATCAACATGGACAATTACATGCATGAAAGGGGAACACAATTTGCATGGATTCCACATATTCTTAAATGCATACATAACTTTTTCACATGCTTTAGGTTGCTGATTTCACATGGTTCAATGACTATAAATCTACACATGAGAGCTACAACGTTGCTTAAACCTCACATATGAACAATCATCATGCCATTTTGCACACATATTCATTTGTTGTCCCTACCATGGATTCTAAACACTTTGTACATATAAATGAGAATAATAACATGCATTTCTGAATTCACATGGTTTCAGATTTAGTCTCACATGGTTTCAATAACACATTTACACATCGAGAATTTCACATTTCTTTTACACAAATTTCCTCTTTTCACGTGGTTACACTTTACACATACACATTCACATGTCACTTACACATTTACACATGGTCACATACACATTTCACATTACACTTTACACATATTTAGGTGTCGTGACACATAGTCCAAACCACCAAAGAAGGACATATACACATCACATTAGACATAGACGCCATCTAGGCATTCCAATGGCGACTCTTGGACTGCGCAGACCGGGAGAACAAGTCTCCACCCTAACCAGTGGTACTTGTCCACCTCCAGGATTCCCCCTAATGCCCTTAGGGTCACTAACACAATGAACTTTCTCAGGGGACTTTTCCCTGATACGGCTCAACTGCCTTCTCGGAAGCAGTATCACATGGCACAATTACACTTTTACACATTTACCGTTTTACACATGGTTTTTACACTTTACACTTTTCATCACATTCACTTTCTCACTCACATAAATCCTCTGTTTTTCCTAACATGGTACTACAGAATTTCAAGGTTTAACACACAGTAAACACAATCATGCTGGGTTTAAACAAAATCTAATCACATTCGATCATATGTACAAATTATTCACATTCACATGAAAACACATAACTTTTTATTACGGGTCCAAATGACCTGAAATTTTTACCACATGCTGTTTTCGGGTTCATAATAATACTCCCAAATTTTCTAATTTTTCTGAGCTACATAGAATTTACAGAAAATAAAACGCCTAATTAGTATGCTATTAACAACTTAAGTTAACATGGGTCTAACACATCTTGCAATTTAGCCACTTGCTGTTTGTACAGAGACTACTAATATATGTATGCTTTTAGAATACCACATTACCTAATTCATACATCTATCGATCAATTGTCACAAACCATTTTTGCATGTTTTCATTTTTTTTTTCTTCGAACCGAGCTTATTCCAAATTCCACAAGCATGGATAAATTACTAAAATTGCAAACACATATGCTGACCCACTATTCTTCATGATCAAACCGAAACTAAGGTATTCACACTAATCTAAATCATGAATCATAGATTTTGCAAAATTGTCTACAAGTCATGCTCACAAGTTTACAAGATATCATTATCCCACATTCGCCATCACATCCCACATTCATCACACACCAACTAACCATATACATAGAGTATAAGCTTTACCATATATCCTCATCGCATTAAAACATACCGAAATTACTGCATAAGTGGGATAGAACAGCCCACTGTTCTGTCTAGAGAACTAGGCGGCGGTCTCTGGCCGCTGACTCAGGGTCAGTGGCATGGTCGATGGACGCCAAGCAGGAACTGGGCGTCCAGGGACCTTGCCGTCGAATCAAGTCTGTGCAGAAAACAGACCCGAGCTTTAAATCTTTGTGGTGAAATAAAGGGTTAGGACTCGAGGAAAAATTCCATAAAAAATGACAAAAAACACCTAGACTCATACGAGGACACCATAGATAGGTCACTTGCCTTTCAAAAATTCTTCTAAGGGATTTAAAGCTTGTGAAGACCTCCTGGGCAGTCCCAAGAAGTTGCAGAGAACATCCCTCTAGATCGCCTCCTCCGGTCTGGGTGATCTCCACGCCGAGGGGATGATGGGGAAGTCTTCTCCATTTGCTCCAGCTTCCTCCTAGTCGCAGTACCGTAGATCTCAAGACAAAGCCTAAAGGGTCGGATTGGGGTGCCAAGATGGGGTTTTGTCACAGGGATCTCCTAGGGTTTTCTCTCTACTTCTCTCCTCTGCAAGGGTGAAGGGAAGAATGGGAGGAGTCCATTTGGGTTCAGGGTTTAGGGAAGAGACCCCTCACCCAATCCCATACGATTTGACAAGACGTAGAGCCGTTGGGCACATCCCTCCCCATGGAGGCCATGCCTTGACTCCGGATTTTTGGCTCTGCAACGCAGTGCAGTCAGAGAAGTTGGCGGTCCAGATCGTGGACGCCGGAGCGATGATGGCGGCCATGCTGGATGCTGACACTGCTCAACGGCCTGGGCTTGACGCCAGGTGGCCTTCGGCGAAACATAATGTATGCAGGAAACCCATGCATAACCAAAACTATATACATGCAATATGGATATGTATATATCCCACACGATCACATGCATATAGAATTATTTACTTATAATATAAAACACATGCACATTTAATCGTAATATTATACGTCCGTAAATATGTACATACATTTACCACAAGCATGACATGTTGGGTTCATATTCTGGAAACTAAGTGAATTCACACTCTAAGTGATAATTGAAAGTCAAACATTGTTTTTGATGATGAATGAGTTGAATTGAGGTTTCATACATGTCAATTAAGATGATACAATATTTGGTTATCTATGTCTACATTATACCTAACTATACATGTTTTATCATGCAGGTACAAATGCATATAACCAAGCCTTCTCAAATCATGAGAAAATGATCACAATCACAGAGTATACATGTACCTGTCGACAGACCCAAAGGCATATGTCGACAGATGCCGCAGTTGTGATCAGACTGAAGAGTACTGAGAGCACCTGTCGACAGATTCTCAGAGACCTGTCGACAGATGTCGCAGACAGAAATGCCAGAGTTCTGTGTTTTGGCAAAACTGTCTGCCTGTCGACAGATGGATATCGCCTGTCGACAGATGCCACAGACCAGAGCAACCTGAAGTCTGTCTGTTGCAAATCTGTTGCAATCTGTCGACAGATACTCAGAACCTGTCGACAGATGCAGAGGATCTTCAAATACGGAAACCTTCCTTCATATCCAAGATTGTGTTTTCAAGTCCCACGACTCTCCACATGAAAACACAACTATATAAGCATCCTTTTGAAGAGAATCTGTACAGAAGCAGCCACAACCAAAAACCCTAAAGCCAAGTCCAAGAGAAAAGAAGTTGCTGCTGCTCTGCTTCAAGTCTGCAGTGCAGAGACCGAAAGATCAGTTGATCCTGCAGTACTGAAGATAGATCGTCGTGGATTCAACCTTCTCCATCAGTCCAGAGCACTCAAGTCGAAGTTTGAACTCCATCCAGGCGTTCTCAGAAGAGTTCCACATTAGGATTTACTCCTACGCTCTGAACTCTTCCTGTTTTAATTCTCATCAACTGTGTGTGTGTTTGTGTGATTCAAGCGTCTCTTGTGCTTGAGATCACGTGTGTGTGTGTTCTGATCGTGGGTGCACATCAGAAAACACGTGTGTGTGTGAGTTGTAGTCACTGAACTCGCTCATAAGCAGTTTACTCTGTGTGTGTGTGTGTGCCGTGGACGTAGGATACACTGTTGTGTACTCCGAACCACGTAAATCTGCGTGTCTCGTGGTTTGATCATTTCTACGATAGATGTTTGATAGACACGTTGCATATTCACACACTAGATAGGTTTCTACATCATCTACACATAGTTTAGATCTTGATACTGTCTTGATAATCTGTGCTTTAAGAAAAAGAACGTGATAATAGTTTTTAAGAGGCAGTAATCTATTCAACCCCCCTTCTAGATTACCATATTGGGAATTCCGCAACCCTTCAATTGGTATCAGAGCGTGGTTTCTCCGATTTATTGCTTTATCTATTTGATCTAACGATCAGGAGATTCACGATCAAATGGAATCTACCAAGGGGTATATGGCCGAGGGACACTCTGTGACCAGGCCACCCTTCTTTGATGGCACTGACTATCCTATTGGAAAAACCGCATGCAGGTGTTTCTACGAGCACAAAACTATGAATTGTGGAAGATAGTCAGAACAGGACCATATGGATTGCCTCAAGACGAAGATACATGGACCAAGGACCAGATTGCAAAAGGGACACTCAACTGGAGCGCCCTCAACATGATGCAGTGCGCGGTCCACCCAAAGGAATACTCGAGAGTCTCCACATGCACCTCAGCTAAGGAGATGTGGGACAAGCTCGAGTTGATATATGAAGGTACGTCTGAGGTGAGAGAATCCAAGGTAAGCATGTTAGTCTCAGAATATGAAATGTTTAAGATGAACCGTGATGAGACAATTTCTGACATGTTTGCTAGATTCATGGTACTTATAAATGGATTGAAAGGTCTTAAGAAGGAATACTCAGAAAGTGATTTGGTGAGGAAGATACTTCGGTCTCTTCCATCCTCATGGAACACCAAAGTCACTGTCATCGAGGATTCCAAGAATCTTTCAACAATGAAAGTGGATGAATTGATTGGATCTCTCATGACTTATGAACTAAATGTAAAAAGAAAAGAAACTGAAGAGAATCCAAGGAAGTCAATTGCCTTGAAGGCCTCCAATAAAGTATCTTCAGATTCCAAAAAGAATGCCCAACAGGAAGGGTCTGAGTCTGAAACCTCTACTGATAGTGAGAATGATGAAATGGCCATGCTCACTAGACAGTTTAAGAAGTTTTTAAAATTCAAGAGAAGAGGTTCAGGAAACTCCAACCTTTCCAAAAAGGCACCAACAGGTTTGATTCGTCCAATAAAAAATCTGATGTTGTGTGCTATGAGTGCAAGAAGCAGGGACACATGAGAGGAGAGTGCCCCGAGCTCAAGAAGAAACTGAAAAAGGACAAGTTCGTCTTCAAGAAAGCCAAAGCAATGCTGGCTACATGGAGTGATGAAGACGATGATGAAAAAAGTCAAGCTACCTCAGGAGATGACGAGATTCACTGTCTTATGGCAAGGAGTGATGACTCCTCTGAGGTAAATTCTTCCTTTGAGTCTTTTTCTACTGCTGAATGGGAAGAAGCATACACTGTCCTTTTTGAAAAATTCCGTCAATTCAAATCAGAAAATAAAGCACTCAAGAAGAAAGTTAATTTCCTTATTCATGAAACTGATAATAATGATGAAATTGAATCTCTGAATAAGGTAATTGACATGATGAAAATAGATGAACAAACACACAGTGAAGAGATGGATAGCATGAAAATTAAGCTTCAAGAAGCTCAAAAAGAGAAAGATGATCTAATGAACCTCCTTGAAACTCTAAACAATGAGCATACTGATCTAAAAGAGAAATTGGAAAAAGCTGAAAAGGAATTGAAAGGCAAAACAAAGGATCTATCTAGTTTTGTCAAGAGCAAACAGAATCTAGATGCAATCTTAGGATCCAATGTGTTTGTTGCTAGACATGGGATTGGGTTTCAAAATCCCAAGCCAAAGGAAACAGGAAAAAATCTGCTGACTAATTTCATGATCCTATCCCAAGTTCTAGCAATCAAAATCCCTCAAGGAAAAGGAAAAATCAAACCAAGGGCAAAAACCAGGAACCTAAGGCTACCAAATTTGTTCCAACTAAGCTTAAGGAGTTTGCTACCAACCCCAACAGGGATGTCCCAAGGCAAAACAGCAAGTTCCTAATGCTAAGCTCACTAGGCAACAAAAGGGTAAGATGCCTATGCATGCAACTAAGAATCCAAAATCCACTGTTGTTCATAAGCCATCATCATGTAAGATCTGTAAAAAGATTGGGCACAATGAAAAACAATGCTGGAACAATCCACTAAAACAGAAATTTAAACAAATCTGGATTCCAAAGCATTTACTGTTTGGCATGAATGATGAAACGGCACCCAAAGTAATTTGGGTACCAAAACCTCTTGTCTGATCCACATGTGCAGGAATGCCTAGCAGCACACAATCAAAACAAATGGTACCTGGATAGTGGCTGCTCGAGGCATATGACGGGCGATAAAGAAAAATTCAGTTTGCTCGTGGAAAAAGACGGAGGTCACGTTGTCTTTGGAGGTAACAACAAAGGCCAGATCATTGGCTCAGGTAAGGTTGGTAAGTTTGCCTCCAACTCAATAGATAATGTACTATTAGTTGATGGTCTTCATCACAATTTGCTTAGCATAAGTCAATTGTGTGATAAAGGCCATAAAATTGTTTTTGAATCAGATTCATGTCAAATCCTTGATAAGGAAACAGGAAGTCTCAAATTTTCTGGAAAAAGAATGAATAACATCTACATGGTTGATTTGGATGATCCAGAAAATAATGATTTATGTCTTGTAGCAAATAAACAGGATGAGCTTACATTGTGGCATCGTAGGCTTGGACATGCGAGTTACAATGTTTTGAACAAGATAATGAGGCTCAAACTTGTAAGTGGACTTCCTGAAATTCCATTCAAGAAAAATGAAAATTTCTGTGATGCATGTGCACAGGGAAAACAGACCCGAAAATCCTTCAAATCGAAAGCACCGGTAAGTACTTCCAAAGCATATGAACTGTTGCACATGGACCTATTTGGACCTACTAGAACACTGAGTCTCACTGGCAAACGGTATGGTTTTGTCATTGTAGATGACTTTTCAAGGTTCACTTGGGTGAAATTTCTGGCTCATAAGAATGATGCACTGAATGTTTTGAAGACTTCTTCAATAAAATTGAGCATGGAAATGTCCACAAGATATGCTCCATCGCACTGATCACGGGGGAGAATTTGACAACCACTCCTTCACTGATTTCTGCAGGAACCAAGGAATAGAACACTTGTTCTCCCCAAGAACTCCAGAACAAAACGGGGTTGTGGAGAGGAAAAATAGAACCTTGGTGGAGATGGCTCGTACGCTTCTGATCGAAAATCAACTCTCCAGAACCTTTGGGCAGAAGCAGTAAACACGTCATGCTACATTCTCAATCGAGCCATGGTAAGACCGGTATTCAAGAAAACTCCCTATGAGCTTCTGAAAGGTAAGAAACCATCCCTTGGACACTTCAGAGTTTTTGGTTCAAAGGTGTTCATACATAACAATGATAAAATTGATCTGGACAAATTTGAAGCCAAAAGCGACAAAGGTATTTTTCTTGGATACTCAGAACACTCTAGAGCTTATAGAGTGTTTAATCTTAAAACCAGAAAAGTGGAAGAAACTCCACATGTTGTATTTGATGAATCTCAAACCAAATCTAACAGTCCTAATCCTTACAGGTTTCAAGATGACACTGAAGATACAACACATGAAGAACTGCAAAGAAAACCAAACACAATCTCTAAGTCAGTTCCAACAATAATCAATGGCTATCTACGCAGGTACAATGATGAAGATGACGGATTTCTGTTCAGAAATGAAGATGAAGTACCTGCACAAGATCCACAACACGAGGATGAACCACAACATGGAAGTCCTCCAGCCACCCCTCCTCCAGAACAGACTTCTGAAGTGCAAGATCAACCCGGTCCTTCAACAATCACAAGTGTGAGGTACTCTAAAGCTCATCCACTTGAGAATGTCATAGGTAACATAAATGATTCAGTTCAAACTAGGTCTCAAGTTCATCAAATAGTTGAACAGGATCATTTAGCCTTTGTCTCTCAAGTGGAGCCTAAAAATGTTGAAGAAGCCTTAAACGAAAATTCATGGATTGATGCTATGCATGAGGAGCTAGGTCAATTTCAAAGAAACAATGTCTGGAGCTTAGTTCCTAAAACCCCCGAAATTTCTGTAATTGGAACACGATGGGTTTAGGAATAAACTAAATGAAGAGGGAAAGGTGGTGAGAAACAAGGCTAGACTGGTTGCAAAGGGGTATAATCAGGAATTTGGTGTGGATTTTGAAGAATCTTTTGCACCTGTAGCTAGACTAGAAGCAGTCAGAATCTTGTTAGCTTATGCATGCTCAAACAAGTTCAAACTATATCAAATGGATGTTAAAACTGCTTTCTTAAATGGCTACATCAAAGAGGAAGTTTATGTCTCTCAACCACCTGGCTTTGAACTTCATGACAAACCAAACCATGTATACAAATTGCACAAGGCTCTCTATGGTTTGAAACAGGCACCCGAGCTTGGTACGACAGGCTAAGCCAATTTCTGGTAAGCAAAAACTACTCACGAGGTAAAGTAGACCAAACTCTCTTTACAAAGAAAGTTCGCACACACATCATTGTTGTTCAAGTGTATGTGGACGACATAATCTTTGGCTCTACTAACCCATCACTTGTGAAGAATTCTCACATCATATGCACAGTGAATTTGAGATGAGCTTAATGGGGGAGCTTCAATTTTTTCTTGGTCTGCAGGTCAAGCAAATGGAAGATGGCTTCTTCATAAACCAAGAAAAATACGTTAAAGAGCTTCTCAAGAGATTTCAGTTTGAAACTGCAAAACCTGCCTCAACACCGATGAGCACAAGCATTAAGCTAGAAAGTGATGAGAAAGGTAAACCGGTAGATGCTAAACATTTCCGAGGTATGATTGGCACTCCTCTATCTTACTGCAAGTAGACCTGACATACAATTCAGTGTTTGCCTCTGTGCTAGATATCAATCTAGTCCAAAGGAAAGCCACCAAATTGCAGTTAAGAGAATATTCAGGTATCTCTCAGGTACACATGACATGGGTCTTTGGTATCCGGCAGGAGTAGCTTTAACTTAATCTCATATTCTGATGCTGACTATGCTGGATGTAAAATTGACAGGAAGAGCACTAGTGGCTATTGTCAGATGCTTGGTGGTTGCATGGTTTCGTGGGCATCCAAGAAGCAACATTCGGTTGCACTCTCCACTGCAGAGGCAGAATATGTTGCTGCAGGGAGTTGTGCAACACAAGGTGTTGTGGATAAAAAGTCAGTTGTGTGACTACGACATTGACCTTGGATGCACACCAATCCTATGTGACAACACTAGTGCAATCAATCTATCCAAGAATCCCATTCAACACTCTAGGACAAAACACATAGAAATTCGTCATCACTTCTTGAGAGATGAGGTTGCAAATAGAAATTTGGAAATTAGCTTCATACCAACAGAACAACAACTAGCTGATATCTTTACAAAACCATTGGCAGAGGATAGGTTCACATCTCTTAGAAGAGAATTAGGCCTATGTAAAATTCAGTGACAAAATCCCAGTCCTTGATGAATGTCCTTCGTAAGCAACAACTATGGGGTATATCAAATGGTGATTTGTGGAAAAACAAGTTCGGCTTGTTTGGAAACCTTCATTATGCGTGAGAAAACATTCTCCGCCAAGTACCCGTAGTTGGAGCCCATGAAGGGACATCCATGTTGGATAAAGGGGTAAGTCTCATTCATTAGCCAAACTACTCTAACACAAAAAAAAAAAAAAAAAAAAAAATCATAAATTAGATAATACCAAAAACAGTCTCAATTCCATGAATGTTTTGCTGAATACATGTGTGCTAATCTTGCTTGGATTGAATTGCATTGATCAACTTTGTGTCTTTTCATGAGCACACATTATGGGGGAGCTAGTTCAAAAGTTGGGTGTTATTGTGAAGGAAAACATTTCTTCTTGCTGTTCATTAACTCCTTCACATAAAATGATCTTTTCATATTCCCTTCTTTCTCTAGACTGGCCTTCAACAATGATCTGTCGACAGCTCCTCCTTTCCTGTCGACAGATAGGCATCCACAGACCACAGGTTCTGAACTCTGTGTGCATCTGTCGACAGTCAACCATGCATCTGTCGACAGATCTCACAGGTTTTGTCCTCCCCGCACACCCTTCACTCTGTCTGTGTGTAGCTGTCGACAGACACACCCTGGCTTGTCGACAGATATCACAGTACTCACAACTAGCTGAACACCCATTTCTCTGTCTGAGTGTACCTGTCGACAAGCTCCCCTTAGCTGTCGACAGACACACTTCTACCTGGCATTCCAAGCCTATTCAATCCAAACCTCTTTGAGCAGGTTTCTTTAAAATGTCTAAGGTGTTTATCTGATGTTAATAACATATTTGATCACATCATGTGCATAAGATATTAAAGCAATTTTCAACAATCTTGTGATTTTTACATAATACTCAAGTTAAGTCTAGGTTCAATCATTCTGGAAACATTTCACCATTTTCAAAAACTTAACACCTAACTCTTCTTCATTATTTACTTATAGGCAAACATGATTTTTTTAAAGGTATTATGATCATTGAGCTTAATGTTTACAATTGCTAGATAATCAATCGCTATATAAACTTGGGTTATTAACACAATACTTGGAGAAAAGCTACCTAAACAATTTATTCCATTAGATTAAAACTACATAATTTGGAAAAATGCAGAGCAATGATGAGTTCTTGCTGAGTAACCGGGGAGTGGGCATCACAAATGTTTGCCCTCGCGTCAAAAGGCTAATTCGTCAACTCTGTACAACGGTATGATGGACACTTTCACTGAGTAACTGGGGGTACGGGCACGAATAATGTCTACCCTCATGTTCAAAGGCGAGACGTTATCTTGATTACCATTTCTTTCCATTGCATAAATGAAGGGCAAATGAGGACAATAATGCAATAGTGTGAAGCCTCCACTGAGTGATAATTCCCATGAGTAATTGATGTTTTTGAATGTCTTGGCATGTAGATATTTCCTCCTTGATCATTTGCACCTCCACTGAAGATTGTGTTGTCCTATACTCTAATTAACAAAAGAAGAGTAAAAGTGTTTCTTTTTGGATACCCGTAAGTGTTTTCTTCATGCTTCAGCTTCAGGCTAATTCAGTATTATGTTTGAACCATTAAGATATTTGAAGTGGCTTTACATCTTCATGTATATGATAGGTTCTATATATGTATTCGTCATCTATTCACCTTAGGTAATCTGTTAAAAAACACTGCTCAAGAGGTCCACTTCAAATCCTTACAAAAATCCAACAAAGTCATATTCTGCAAGCATCTGTCGACAGATACAAATCGTCTGTCGACAGACGCCGGCTGTCCTGTTGGGAAGCTCAACGGACACGCCGTTTGGGGCAGACTTGGTGGGCCATTGCCTTTTAAACTTCCCCCTCCTCCTTTATATAGGCATCTCCGGCCCTTTCCACATCCAACACACCCCAGCCATCCCTTCCCTCTCTCACATACATCCTCTCCCCTTTCTGGACGGGAAACCCTACCTCCATCTCCCTTCTTCTTCTTCCACTGTCTCCAGCACTTCTTCCCTTTCTCCATCCGTGCCTCGTCTTTCCATGGCACCCAAGGCGAAGAAGTTGGCCTCACGTCGTCGTCCCGCCTCCTCCTCGCCCGGCGAAGGATCCAGGGCTCACGATGAACGTCGGACCAAACACCGGGATGATCGCCTTCCAGAGTTGGTCGTACCTCCCCGTCTCAATCTCAAACGGGTTCACGGTACATTCACAAAGTTTGTTCCTCCACGTTTTGTGGATTTCCACTCCTTGGCCGATCTCTTTCCCAACCTCCAACCCCTGTTTGATACCCAGGGTTGGACAGTCTTTCTCTACGCTCATACGGCATACTCCCCCACTGCCGTAACTGAGTTCTTCAACAATCTCTCCACCTCTGCTCAAGGGTTCTACACCTCTGTGAAGGGCACTCCCTTTCAAATCACTGCTAACCTTCTTAGCACTGCCCTCCAGATTCCGAACACCGGGGCGGATATTCTTGCTCATCATCCAGACGCCTCTGTCTACTATCCCCTTCTTACTCTTCAACCTTATGATACAACAAAGGAGATTGCTAAGCTCAATGCCAACACCTTCCCTCCACTCAACCGCATGATTCACCAAATATTCACCACTTGCATTGCGCCAAAGCATGGCAGTCGTGAACTCGTCACCAATGTTCACAAATCACTGTTTACCTTCTTCCTTCATTGTGAACCAATAAATCTTCCTCTCCTGATGTTTAACTTGATCACCAAGTGTTTCTACCAACCCAGGAGATCCATGCCCTTTGCTTGCCAAATTACTTCTCTTTTGAAGTTTATTGGCATTTCCATTCCAGACAGTGAGTGTGTCTCACTCAACTCCCGCAACAGCTTTGATATCACCGCCGCCTCACGCATGGGCTACAAGCTAGTGGATGGGGTCGTCACCCGGAACTTAAGGGCAAGGCACCTGCTGCTGCCGAGGATGAAGATTCATTGGATGACGATCAAGTTGATGATGAAGAAGATGCTGAAGAAGGTGATGAAGACTCCCAGTCAGAGCCACTAGATGCTCCGGGAGATGCTGGTATTGGTGAAGCTGCTCAGCCCTCCATTAGGGATTTGTTAGCCCAGCTACAAGTCCAAATGACACAGGGTTTTGAGAGGCTGCATGAAAGAATGGATACCTTGGACACACGCATTGATAGACTTGCAACTGAGCGTCATGCCCCTCCTCAAGCTCCTGAAGATGATGCTGCTTAGATATACTAGATGTATAGGAGTGGGTCATGTCCTGTACTTCAGTCTGAGCAATGTTGTTTCTGTTTTGTTATTTCCTTTTCTTTATGTATTTCACTTCATGTTACTCCAGTCACACTTTTGTCATGTGAATGCTTCCCTTTCCAATGAATGAAATCACATGTTCTGTGCAAATCTACATATGTGAGTGTTGTCTTTACTTTTGATGTTGTCAAAAGGGGGAGAAGAAACCTCAAGTTCATGAGCATTAATTGAATAATTTTGTCATCATCAAAAAGGGGGAGAATGTTGGGTTCATATTCTGGAAACTAAGTGAATTCACACTCTAAGTGATAAATGAAAGTCAAACAATGTTTTTAATGATGAATGAGTTGAATTGAGGTTTCATACATGTCAATTAAGATGATACAATATTTGGTTATCTATGTCTACATTATACCTAACTATACATGTTTTATCATGCAGGTACAAATGCATATAACCAAGCCTTCTCAAATCATGAGAAAATGATCACAATCACAGAGTATACATGTACCTGTCGACAGACCCAAAGGCATATGTCGACAGATGCCGCAGAGTTGTGATCAGACTGAAGAGTACTGAGAGCACCTGTCGACAGATTCTCAGAGACCTGTCGACAGATGTCGCAGACAGAAATGCCAGAGTTCTGTGTTTTGGCAAAACTGTCTCTGCCTGTCGACAGATGGATATCGCCTGTCGACAGATGCCACAGACCAGAGCAACCTGAAGTCTGTCTGTTGCAAATCTGTTGCAATCTGTCGACAGATACTCAGAACCTGTCGACAGATGCAGAGGATCTTCAAATACGGAAACCTTCCTTCATATCCAAGATTGTGTTTTCAAGTCCCACGACTCTCCACATGAAAACACAACTATATAAGCATCCTTTTGAAGAGAATCTCGTACAGAAGCAGCCACAACCAAAAACCCTAAAGCCAAGTCCAAGAGAAAAGAAGTTGCTGCTGCTCTGCTTCAAGTCTGCAGTGCAGAGACCGAAAGATCAGTTGATCCTGCAGTACTGAAGATAGATCGTCGTGGATTCAACCTTCTCCATCAGTCCAGAGCACTCAAGTCGAAGTTTGAACTCCATCCAGGCGTTCTCAGAAGAGTTCCACATAGGATTTACTCCTACGCTCTGAACTCTTCCTGTTTCATAATTCTCATCAACTGTGTGTGTGTTTGTGTGATTCAAGCGTCTCTTGTGCTTGAGATCACGTGTGTGTGTTGTTCTGATCGTGGGTGCACATCAGAAAACACGTGTGTGTGTGAGTTGTAGTCACTGAACTCGCTCATAAGCAGTTTACTCTGTGTGTGGTGTGTGCCGTGGACGTAGGATACACTGTTGTGTACTCCGAACCACGTAAATCTGCGTGTCTCGTGGTTTGATCATTTCTACGATAGATGTTTGATAGACACGTTGCATATTCACACACTAGATAGGTTTCTACATCATCTACACATAGTTTAGATCTTGATACTGTCTTGATAATGTGCTTTAAGAAAAAGAACGTGATAATAGTTTTTAAGAGGCAGTAATCTATTCAACCCCCTTCTAGATTACCATATTGGGAATTCCGCAACCCTTCAGACATACACACATAACTACAAATAATACGACGGAGAGAAAAAAAAATTAGAGGGCCTACACCATTCTCCCCCTTAAGGAAACTTTCCTCGAAGTTAGAACGACACTACTCAAACAAAAGGGGATACGTCTTCTCATCGAATACTCCAAGCTCCCGTAGCTCTCACGTGAGAAAGTTCCGCCATAGAACTGTCAACGACGCGATACTCTTGTTCCGTAGATGCTGAACCTTCCGGTCAAGAAGGCTACTGGTTGCTCGACATTACAAAAGATCTGCCTGGATCTCCACAGGCTCAGAATAATTCAATGAGACGGATCTCTCGGACATGACTTCCTGAGCATAGACACCGTGAATACCGGGTACGCTAGCCAAAAAGTGGGCGGTAATGCTAGCTCTTACGCCACGGCCAACGTCTGAGAATATTATGGGCCGAATGAATCTAGGCTTAGCTTGCTATGCCTGCCAAATCTGACAAACTCCACGAGGAGGCGATATCTTCAAGAAGACATGATCGCCAACGGAACTCCAAATCCTTTCTCCTGTTGCGATAACTCTTCTGCTGTCCTGTGCCGCAACAAGCCTTTCTGATAAGCGGGATCTATCCGAAGTTTCATGAATAACTCCGGTCCGATCAACTGCCTACCCAGTCTCTCCCAACATAAAGGAGATCTGCAGGGGCCTACCATACAACGCCTCGAATGGAGCCATACCAATACTAGCATGAAAGCTGTGTTGTATGCGAACTCCACAAGAGGTAGATGACGCTCCAATCATCCTTCAATCCAAACACACACTCTCAACATATCCTCAGAGGTCTGGATAGTCCTCTCGGACTGTCCATCGGTCTGGGGATGATGAAACGCCGAACTGAGCTTAAGCTCCGAACCTAACGCCTCTGAAGACCCTTCCACAATCTCGAAGTAATCTCGGATCTCGATCCGAAATGATCGACTTCGGCACACCATGCAATCTAACGATACCGCTAACATACAATCTAGCTAAACTCTCTACTGACTGCTTCTTCTTCATGGCAAGAAATGAGCAGTCTTCGAGAATCTATCTACAACTACCAATCGAGTCATTGCCCCTTCTAGATCGAGGCAAACCCGATACGAAATCCATAGTGACAGCTTCCACTTCCATACGGGGATATCATCCTCTGATAAGGCTGGATGGTCGCTGCCGCTCGGCTTTCACCTGATGAACATACTAGACATCTAGACACATAATCCGCAACATCCTTCTTCATGCCGGACCACCAAAATGATCTCTTCAGGTCTTGATACATCTTAGTGTTACCCGGATGAAATGAGAATCGCGATCTATGAGCCTCCGCTAACACATGCTCACGGACATCTACCACACGGGACACAAAAGCGGTGCTGAAATCTAATCACACCGTCCTCATCACGAGCAATGCCCGCCTTACCCACTAACTCTAACAATCTAGGATCGGCTTTCTGCTACTCAATCACCTCATCCAAGACTGAGGATCTAAGGGATAGCTGAGCTACAAAAGCCTGACACAACGATGGCTCTAACTCGGTCATAGAGCACGCTGCATCCTCCAACATCTTCCAATCCTGCTGGAGCGAAGACCTCTTTCTACTAAGAGCATCTGCTACGACGTTCGCCTTTCCAGGATGATACTGAAGGTCGAAGTCATAGTCCTTCAAGAACTCAATCCATCTTCTCTGCCTCAGGTTTAATTCCTTTGGGAGAAAAGATACTTCAAGCTCTTGTGGTCGGTAAACACCTCAAATCTGACACCATAAAGATAGTGCCTCCAGATCTTTAGTGCATGAACCACAGCTGCGAGCTCTAAATCATGAGTCGGATAGTTCCTCTCATGCTCCTTCAACTGACGAGAAGCATAAGCCACTACCCTCTCTTGCTGCATGAGCACACAGCCTAAACCAATCTGAGATGCATCCGTATAAATGGCAAAACCTTCTAGACCACTAGGCAATACCAATACCGGAGCAGAAGTAAGCTTAGCCTTCAATAGCTGAAAGCTACGCTCACATGCCTCAGACCATACGAACTTCTCACCTTTCTCCGGGTCAGCTTTGTCAAAGGGCGGCGATGGATGAGAAACCCTCAATGAATCGCCGATAATAACCACTAACCCAATAAAACTACGAATCTCCGAAGGGGTCCTGGGAATCTCCCAATCCATAACTGCCTGGACTTTTGCTGGATCAACTGCAACACCAGCGCCGGAGATAACATGCCCGAGAAAATGAACCTCGCGCAACCAGAACTCGCACTTGCTGAACTTCGCATACAGCTTGTGCTCACGGAGAACCTCTAAGACTAACCTCAAATGCTGACGATGTGTGGCCTCATCCGGAGAATAGACCAACACGTCATCAATAAACACAACACAAAGCTATCTAGATACGGACTAAACACCCCGGTTCATGAGATCCATGAACGCTGCAGGGGCGTTGGTCAATCCGAAAGGAAGAACCAAAAACTCATAATGTCCATAACGGTTCTAAATGCCGTCTTGGACACATCCTCACTCCTAATCCTCACTGATGATAACCAGATCGCAAGTCAATCTTGGAAAAGACTGATGCCTCTCGCAACTGGTCAAACAGATCATCAATCCGAGGTAAGGGATACCTGTTCTTCACAGTCCCTGGTTTAGCTTTCTATAATCAATGCACAACCGAAGTGACCCGTCTTTCTTCTTGACGAATAATACAGGTGCGCCCCAAGGGGAAACACTGGGGCGAATAAATCCCTTATCGAGCAATTCTTGCAATTGCTTCCTCAACTCGCTAATTCTGCAGGGGCCATCCGATATGGGGCCTTCGAGATAGAGAGGTGCCTGGAAGCAACTCTATAGTGAACTCTATCTCCCTATCCGGTGGCAATCCAGACAAGTCGTCGGGAAAGACATCTGGAAAGTCCTGCACCACATCAATCTCTGCAAGAGTCAGTGACGAACTAGCATCGGGTACTAGCATAACGCTGGCAAGAATGCGTCACAACCCTTGTTCACCATGCGCATCGCCTTCATGGAGATAACTAACTTTCCCGCTAAGTTCTTTGGCAAGGGATGAGAGAACTCATCCTCACCAGGAATGCGGAAAACAATCTTCTTCCTACGACAATCCACTAACGCATAATGCTCCTCTAGCCAATCCAGACCAAGGATACAATCATAATCCTTCATCTTTAGCAAGAAGAAACACCCATCTAGGAATCTATCCTCAATGCACACAGGTAACGACGGAATGCACTTCCTAGTCGATACCGTACCCGCAGGGGTGTGCACAGACAAAGGGACCTCTAACTCCTCAGACTCTATGCCTGACTCTAGGGCTAACTGCCTAGCGAACCGCTCGGAAATGAACGAGTGAGTAGCACCCGTATCAAACAAAACCCGAGCGTGCACACCGAAAAGTAAAACTGTACCTTCGGTGACATGCTCCGCCTGCTCGGCGTCCTCACGAGCTAACGCAAACACTCGAGCTGGGGCTCGAGGCCTTCCTGGTCGTCCTGTAGCTGGCGCGGCTGCCGCTACTGCTGGTACTGGCGCTCCTCGCTGAGCTTTCTGCTGAAGTCTTGGGCATCCTTGATCTTGTGGTCGCTGCTCCCACACTTTAAGCATCTACCCGCCACTAACCAGCACTCGACCTCCATGGGTCTTCCCCCAATGGGGACACTTCTCTTCGCGCCGGGGGAACGTACAGAAGGTACCTGAGAGTTGTTGACTGCCATTTGTTTCTGCGGTGTCTGGTACACCGTTTTCCTCTTATCCTACTTCTGGAAAGTCGCTGCCGGCCTCTTCTGCGAAGCCTTCTTCTCCTCCAGATACTGCTCCATTTCTCCCTCCTGTCTGCAGGCTGCGCTGAGGGCCTCGTCTAGCGTGCGGTGGTCGAACGCCACGAGCCTCGTCCTCAGTGATGGTTTGAGACCCATCACAACTTCTTGGTCTTCCTGCGCTCATCCTCTACTATATGCGGTGCATATTTAGAAAGTTCAGAAAACCTTGCCTCGTATTCTAGGACGGTCATTGATCCTTGCGTCAGGGAAAGGAATTCTTGCTCCATCTTGTCCTAGATATGCTCTGGGATGAACTTGGCTCGGAAGAGCCTCACGAACACGTCCCATGCCACATCAACTGCTCCGTCCTCGAAGCGCGTACGCAGTAGGGAGGACCACCATACATCAGCTCTCTCCTGCAATACACCTTCATAAGCACTAACCAACAATTCTAACTTTAACAACCAACATCAAGCATAAACTAAAGCATACCTGTAGCATGTAGGTGGCTAAGGTCACCTTGTCCTCGTCAGGACACCTGATAGCTCGGAAGATTTTCTCCGTCTCCCTCATCCAGCTTTCTGCTAATAGCGGATCACTCTCCCCCTTAAAAGAGGTGGGGCCATCCTCTTGAATCGCTCCATGATGGAAGGTCCACCATGGTCCTGAGCTAGGGCCTGAGCCTGCTACATTAAACAATAACAATATACTAAACACAACATCATGCAATTTAAATAGCAGACTACTAGGTTGTTTATTATTCTACCTGGGCCTCCAACTGGGCCTGGAGTGCTGCCTGGGTGTGGGCCTGCGTCTGCATGGCTTGCACCAGACCTTGCATGAATACTCCATAGTCCACTGGCGGTGGTGGGGGAAGCACAGGACCCTGTGGGGCCGGGGCCTGCTGCTCCGCCCACTCCTCACGCCTCTGCTCGTCGTCGTGAGCTGGCACACCTCCACGTCGTCC
>JACBKR010000679.1:0-64146 GCA_014218235.1 Colocasia esculenta
TCTTCCTTTCCCTGCCGTCCCTATCATCTAACAGGTGTTGTGTGGTTAGTTTTCCCTTCTTCTTGGTTCTCTTCCTTTGAAGTTTCGGTGTTCTGCGGTTCTGGGTGAGAACGTGACAAGATCAACGTCGCGATCCAATAGCGACAGAAGGCGCGTCGCGATAGGTCGTACCAGTATCCATCCTTGTCTGTTTCTGTCTTCTGTGTGCTGTGAGGAAGACGACATAGCTAAGTCCGATCAGGACGGCGACACCATCAGCGTCGCTACCAGGTACGCACTCTGCCTTAGCCTTTTGCATTATTTAAAGATTTGTTGAGCCTGTAAGAACGCGACGAGTTTGCGTCGCGTTAAAGGAGGCGACAGGTCCTTGTCGCGATCAGGTCAGTACTCTGGTTTTTTGTGTTTCCTTGCAAATTTGGGTTTGCTTTCACATACTCCATTCAGATTTCATCTCATACCATGCTCTGTTCCATGCTCTTGAGAGATTGCCACTCTTGTATTTTATAGGGTTGTTTGACTTTTGTGCAAATTAGGACTTAATTTCCCCTCTGTCCACTGCGAGAGCAACGCGACAGGGTGATGTCGCTATCTTGGTAGCGACATCTGCCTTGTCGCCTTTCTCTCTGAGAGCAGTTAGTCCTAATTCTTGTTTTGCTAGTACTAGGTTAGAATTTTGCATGCACTCCGGTGCACATAGGATTTGCATACATCTTTCCATATTCGTAGCATAAGTTTCCTCCTCAGCGACGCTCGCTCTCTCGGCCACATATTCCTTGTGTCCGACTAGAGCACTCGCTCGAGGGCCTCCGTAAGTCCCCGCTGACCGTGGATTCCCCACGGTCCCGCCGGCTGGTTGTACCCGTCGCCACCTAGGATCGAGTCTAAGTTCATTTGGTAAGGTTGAGAGAACCCTAGTCCTACCCGCAGTTGGAAGCCTTCTCCCATTTAGGAAACCCTTCCTCATTTGGAGAGAACTTGCGAAAAGTCAAAATCACTAAAAGGCAATTTCGATCAATTAAAAGAACCATCATCATTGCCAACTGCTTGCTTTGGGTGAGACGTTTTTTCTTTCCTTTTGTGTGCATAGGATTGCTTGTTTAGGAAACTAAGAGTCTGTCTAGGTTAGGTTGCCTCTCTCAGTCTGGAAGGCTTTCCCCATCTCTCTGCACCCACTTTCCAAATATGGAGTCTTTCTTGAACCCGATCTACCATAGTGAGAATCCAGACACTGCCCTCCATAATTCCCAGGACTACGAGAGTCCCTCCCCCATGATCTCTTTGACGAGGTGACCCGCCCTTGGGTCGCTACCGTCCACACCTCTGAGGGTCTCCGTCGTGACGAGGGCAGCCCGTCTCGAACACCCATCCTCCTCAGTCGGACGATCAAGCCGCTCAGCTCTTGCACCTAATTCCTCAGCTTGATCGTCTCAAATCCAGACCCTCATGACGGCCCTCAAAGGAAAGGCCGCCTCCTCACCCTCACCCAGAGCGGGCGCGTCACGCCCCGCAGCAGCTACATCCGCCCCCACGTCACCATGGGACGAGCGACAACACCCCATCCGACTGCGGACCATCCGGTTTACGCCATTTGAGTCTGAGCACTATATTCCCCGTGAGTCGAGGCCGCGGTCTCACCCTACCAGCCATGTTACTCCCCTCATCGTCCTGAGCCACGCGCCAGGCCTACCTCTCGTGCCTCATCCATATACGCTCAGCCATCCGCCGCACCGGACATGATGTCCGAGTGGGCGTCCATCAAGAAGGAGCTCCAAGAGCTCCGTAAGCAAGTCGACCCTAGGCAGCACCACGATGTGCACATGCCAATTTCAATGGCCTATGGGTCCCCTCTCCGTCCGAGCTGCCAAAGTACCGCAAGTACAACAGCTCAGGCAATCCTTACACTCATATCAAGGACTTCATCTATGAGTCCGCTCCCTACCAGCATGACCGCCGTCTCATGGCATATCTCTTCCGCCGGTCGCTGGACGGGCATGCTCTGATTGGTTCTACTCCCTGCTACCTGAGGACGCTGAGGACTTCGCTGTCGTGAAGGCCAAGTTCCTCGAACAATTCCAAGACAGGGTCGGGCCTGAATATTCCCTCACGGATCTCATAGCTGAAAGATGAAGCCGGATGAGGATTTTCTAAGCATACGCCGATAGGTGGAGGCAAATGGCCACCAGAGTTCCGGGGTACCTTCCAGAGGGGAGAAGGTGAAGATCATCATCGCCAACGCCACACCTGCCTACCGCAACATTTTGGCGATGAACGACATCTCCATATGCATCAGCTCTACAGCCGGGCCCGTTTCATCCAGACCCAGCTCAAAGATTCTCCCATCCATTCCATGTTTGAACCCCAGAAGTCTCGTTTCCAAAGGAAGCCTCAGGGCCTGTCACCGAAGGCGTCCAAGTGAACGAGCAAGTAAGCGCGTTCAACCCTACCGCCAGAGCCAAACCGCCAATACAATGCCCAGGGTCAGAACCTACCCGCCGCCACGGGCAGCAGCCACGCCAATACAACAAGTACCACCTCCTGATGGCTCTCACCAAGGCGTCCCATGGGTCCCAGAAGAACTCATACCCACCGTTGCCGGAGACACCTCTCCGACATATTCCTGGCCCTTGCTCTCCACAGAAGCCATTAGGCTCCCTCCTGAGAGACCTCTGAACCCAAGTGTGAATCAAACCCGATACTGTGTCTTCCACAGGCAGCCTGGTCATACCATCGATCAGTGCTTCACATTCAAGGACTTGGTGTATGACTTGCATGAGCAGAACAGGATAGATTGGACAGCCCTCCGGCAGGTGATCGGAGACATCAAGAAAGGCAGAGACAACAGCAGCAGCAAAGGCAGCAGCGCCAACCACCCCAACACAACAGCAGCAACAGCAGCACCACTCAGGACCCGATCGCCACGGATCCCACCTTACCCTACCTAACCATCCACCAGCTCCGAACCCACCACCACCACAACCTGCCCAGGTAACCCCATCGTCCACCACCCTCCTCCGCAAGCAAACTGGACGTACGATGATGAATTAGACGTTCAGCAGATGATGGCCATTAACCAATATCCTGTCCAATCCCAACAATACAACCAGCCTACCGGCTCCCCAGTCAGTCCCTTATGTATTTCCATGGCCAACGCCGTCATACTGCCCGTCAGTTCAGCATAGCGCAGCTTCTTAGCTCACCCATCATCTTACCTTTCGCTCCACCTCTCCATCCCTCTACCCCCTATCATATCCATTCCCTCACCCATCATCCTACCACCACCTGGGCCGGACCAACCCTCCGCCGCCACATTATCCTCCGCGAGACAGCCACCTACCAATCCGACCACCCTACGGAGCGGGCGAGTCTTTCGCCGCCCGTACCCACCTATCTCCACCACCACCACTTCCACAAACCCCCAGCAGGTCCTGCAGCCGCCACAGCAACAGCAAGCTCAGCAAACACAAGATGAGGGGTTGATTGAGCCACTGCCTGGAACCCACTATGACATCCTCAAGCACCTGGACCACGTGCCAGCCAAGATCTCCATTCTGGAGTTGATAAAGAAGTCTAAAGAGCACCAGGAAGCCCTGAGGAATTTCCTGCAGAAGGTGGTTGTGAATGAAGACATGATGGCAGACAAGCTACCTAGTGCCCTGGCCATGGTGACTCGCGGCCGGCAATCACATTTGCAGAAAGCGAATTAGCACCCCCGAAGCCAGGAGGCTCCCCCTCTGTGTCACTTTAGTCATCAACCATATAGCAGTGGGAGCGGCACTGGTCGATACGGGGGCATCCATAAATGTCTGCCCGCTGAGTACGCTAAAGCCTGTGACCTGTCAGAAAGTATGCTGAGGCCGACGCCCACCACCATTGCTTATACGACAATCCAGAAGATCCTGCCACGGCATGGTAACTGTGCAAGCCGAACTGGGACCCCCTCGCCACAGTGGACTTCTACGTCCTAGATATCGATCCCATGTTCAAGGCTATTTTAGGGCGCCCATGGTTAGAGTCACTAGGAGCTGTGCCATCTACCGCGCACCAATGCCTGAAGTTCCCGTTCCAAGGGAGAATCATCAAGGTCAAGAGCATAGCCACCACCCACTCCGTAGATGCCCTCCACGATACCCACCTCCCAGCTGTGGCCAGCCAATAAACCCATCGTCTCAGTGCTAGACATCAACTACCCCTGGAGCTACACGTTCCAGTCCCAGCGAGAGGTCAACCTAGCCCGGGTCAATGCGGTCAAGAGAAAAGAGCCACTAAGCACAAAGGGGTGGCAAATTATGATGAAGTTGGGGTATGAAGAAGGCAAGGGCCTAGGGCAGAGCTACAGGGCATAGTCAAACCCATCCCTGACATGTCATGAAAGCCGATGGGGCTTAGGGTACAAAGAGAAATCCAAACCATGGTCATCCAGCACATCCACTCTTAAGGCCGACCGAGAGCCACTCACCTGGACACTCTGGTGTCACTTTATCAGGGGCCTACCCAACCTGGATACAACACCGTGTAGTCGAGGCAGAACTCTCACAGCACGAGGTGCATGGCCGAACTTCTCTCGGCACATGGCCCCGTTGCTGACCTATAGAGCCCTAGAAGCCCTTCCGTCCGACCAGGAGGAGAAAGACCGGAGACCCAGAGGCTGAGTGGTATAGATGGTTCGACATAGAAGACATCACCATCGCCTTCAGCCGACTGTTCTGGGAGAGGAAAGAACCTGGCCGCCAGCTGCGGAAGAATTGCTAGATCCACCCGTTGCTATCACATCCAAAAGGCAGCTCATGAGCGATGCCTCAGACGTAGGAGAGCCAGACATCCCCTACGAGGAGGGGAAAACTGTTGATGAACTCTGGAGAGGCACCTGCCTAGCCATCCACCCATCCCTCCTGGATTCCCTCCTTCCAGCCTAGTCCCATCCTCTCCTCCTTTGCTGATCCAGCTGACTCCTCAGCTCCTCACGGCGGCGCACAGCCTCCTCACACCCGAGCTCCCACCGGCTGTCCTCTCCCTCTTCAAGCTGATCCAGGTGACCACGAGTCACCCTCTCCTGTTGCATGCTCTCCTCCGATCTCCAAAAAAAACGTCCACTTTCAAATGCACGTTGAGGTCGAGGAGCCGACATACGTCCTGCACTCTGCTGATCAGGGGCACCCCTCGACTGGGGTCCCCTCCTGCTCCTTCATTAGGAGCCATTCTCTTCGAGGACACCATGTCCTCCCCCAGTCCTGTAGAGTCGTCTAGTTTAGGAGAGTCTAGGTAGGTGAGTCTAGCATTAGGATAGATAGGCCTAGGATAGAGAGTCAGGTCAGCCCGCCATCCGCCAAACACCGTCCTAGGAAGCAGCGGGGAAAAGCTATTCCCCGGAGATATCTTCAAGAGCTAGCTCGGCGGTGCCAAGCGCTGCTATTGATAGAGGAGTTCACGAGAGAAGCGCTGGTGTTCGAAGAAGTGTTTGAGCAGGATGGGGTGTTCATAGACGACGTTTGGCGTCTACGAATAATGAATGATGAGGACCCAGTCGATGAAGAGGATAGCGAAGTAGATGACGCTGCCGAAAATATGCCAGTGGAGTGAGAAGATTTGATGAGCCCACAACGGCAGTGGATGAATCTACTAAGGAAGTCAACCTTGGAACAGAAGAAGATCCCAGGATTGTGATTATCTCAGCAACCTCCCCTCCTGATGAAGAAGAGGAACTGGTGCAAATCCTGAGGAGTACAAGGATACATTCGCCTGGTCTTACGAGGACATGCCCGCCTAGACCCCTCACTAGTGGAGCACCGACTGTACTGAAAGAAGGGGCAAAGGCAATCAAGCAGAAGCTCAGAAGGTTCCACCCACTCATGGCCCTAAGATGAAGGACGAAGTAGATAAACTCCATAAGGCTAGATTCATCAGGGTAGTGCTTTATCCGAACTGGGTGGCCATATCGTCCCTTATGAAGAAAGACGGCAAAGTCAGAATCTGCATCGACTTCAGGGATTTGAATAAGGCATGTCCGAAAGACGACTTCCCGCTTCCTCATCTTGATGTGCTAATCGACAATACTGCTGGGTATGAGACCCTCTCATTCATGGATGGATATTCAGGATACAACCAAATCCGTCTATCTCCTGAGGATCAAGAGAAACATCCTTCACCACGCCCTGGGGAACATACTGCTATGTAGTCATGCCGTTTGGGTGAAGAATGCCGGCGCTACTTATCAGAGGGCGATGATGGCCATCTTCCACGATATGATCCATGTCTATGTAGAGGTACGTGGATGACATCTTGGTGAAGTCAAGAACCAGGAGAGAACACCCCGAAATCCTAGCCAAGGTGTTGCAGAGGTCTAGAGAGTATCAGCTGAAAATGAATCCAAAGAATGCTGTTCGGGGTATCATCAGGAAAGCTGTTGGCTTCATAGTTAGTAAGCGGGGCATTGAGATCGATCCAACAAGGCCAAGGCAATAGCAGAGATGCCTCCTCCAAAGAACATCGCACAATTAAGAGGCTAATCGGGCGTTTGCAATTCATCAGAAGATTTATCTCCCAGCATTCGCAAAGATGTCGCCCATTTTATGATCTTTGAAAGGAGGGGCAAAATTCGAATGGAATGACAAATGCCAAGCAGCCTTCGATGAGCTGAAAAGTTATCTCATGAATCCCCCAGTCTTACAGCCTCCTGTACCCGGAAAGCCGCTAATCCTATATCTCTCAGTCATTGAGGACTCCCTAGGCTGTCCTGGCACAACATGATGAGTCTGGGAAAGAAGGGCAGCATACTACCTCTCTAGGCTCTTCAACCCGCTGAATCCAAGTCACCACCGCGGACAAAACTTGTGCCGCACTCGTGTGGGTAGTCCAAAAGCTCAAGCACTATTTCCTAGCCCACGAGGTCAAGCTGATCTCAGGATGGATCCACTCCGTATCTTCTTGAAAGCCCGTCCTTTCTGATCGGCTGGCACGCTGGCAGAGTTTCCTCTCCCAGTTTGACATATCCTTTGTGGTCCAAAAGGCCGTCAAGGGGTATGCCATCGCCGAGCATCTAGCCCATCTCCCACTCCCTCACAGTGACCCCTCCGAGAGGAATTCCCCGATGAGGAACTCTCAGTCATAATCAAAGACCCCTTCTGGTCCCTTCATTTCGATGGTGCACTCAACTCTCAGGACGGGGCATTGGAGCCGTGCTGCTTACCCCGGAAGGTATCACCATCCCCTTTGCATATCAACTCACCTTCCCGCTACCAACAACATGTCAGAGTATGAGGCTCTCCTTGCTGGTCTCAAGCATGCTTATCTGCTGGGGCATCACACCTCAGAATTATAGGAGACTCTCAGCTCGTCCTGCGGCAGGTGCTCTCAACTTACCGCACTCGTGACCCGAAGCTCAAGCCATATCAAGACCTGGTCACGTTGTTGGCAAGGCAGTTCCGTAAGCTCATCTACATCCACACTCCTCGTTCCCAAAACATCCTGGCCGACGCTCTGGCGTCGCTAGCCTCATCCCTATCCTTCCCTCTGAGTCGCCGGACTGAGACAATCATCGTCCAGCGTCTCGATGTTCATCTACCCAGGACCCTTGGTTTAGCGACCTTAGGGCAACCTTAGAAGAGAGGGCTAGGAAAGAGAGCGCAGCAAGTCATGATAACTGAGCTCGAGGAGATCCTGAATGAAGAGGAACTGCCATGGTACTTTGAGATAGAGCAGTACTGCAGGGATGGACATATCCTGAAGGGGCAAGTGGAGAGACCGCAGGGCCATCAGAAGAGCCGCCTTAAGGTACACAGTTGTCGGAGAAGTTCTGTACAGGCGAGCCCTTAATGGAGTCCTTTTAAGGTGCCTTACCGATGACGAAGCTTGGAAGTGGTGGAAGGGGCCCATGCTAGTGAATGCGGAGGGCACGTCAACAGTCAGATGCTAGCAAAGAAGATCATTAGGCAGGGCTATTACTGGCCAACCCTAGAGGAAGACTGTACCATCTACGTCCGTAGGTGTGTCAAGTGTCAACTCCATGCCGATAAGATCCATGCCCCTTCCTCCTCACTACACCCACTCTCCACACCATGGCCATTCTCCATGTGGGCTTTCGACATTGTCGGCCCTCTTGGTGATTCTAATGCTCAAACCAACAAAAAGTCATTTATCCTAACTGCGACTGAGTATTACACCAGTGGGCAGAAGCTGAAGCCTTCACAGAAATCAAAGCATCCACGTTGTGCCGCTTCATCATGAGAAACATCATCTCGCGTTCGGAGTGCCAAGCAGCATCGTCACGGACAATGGGCCGCAATTCATCGCACAAGAGCTCCAGGACCTCTGTAAGAAATACAACATCACGCTGCATCATTCATCCCGTATTACCCACAAGGCAATGGCCAAGCTGAAGCAACTAACAAAACCCTTCTTAAAATCTTAAAGAAAACCTGTGAGTCGCATAAATTCGCCGACTGGCCAGAGAAGCTAATGGGCTCTATGGGCCTACCGCACCTCCGTCCGCACTCCCACGGGACAAACCCCGTACGCTCTCACCTACGGGATGGAGGCGGTAGTTTCCATATGAGATCCTAATTCCTTCACTAAGAGTCCAACTAGACAAGGAACTTAATCTTGATGAACGTCGAGAGGCGTTACTAGTCCAATTGGAACTTTTAGATGAAAGGCGGCTTATGGCAGCCGACCATGTGCTTTCCTACCAAGGCGAATCTCAAGGTCTTTTCAAAAGAAGGTATTGAACGAAAATTCCAAGAGGGTGATATGGTCTTGAAACGCATCTTTATCAAACCCGGAGGTCCTAGGTCCAAACTACAACCCAACTGGGGGTCCGTACGTTGTGAGGGAGCTCTACCCTGGAAATGCATACCGCTTAATCAATGCTGAGGGCGTCGAATATCACATCCGTGGAACGGGTTGTACCTCAAACGTTCTATCCTTAGGCCTATAGGTGTGAGGCCACAACACCTAGATCGGGGAGTAGCCCCTGTTGGGAGTCTAAGATACCTCTCTAATCGCCAAAGGGCTGCTCTAAGTTAGATTAACACACACGCACACGGCAAGCCCGATAACTATACTGGTAGATGCTGCAACTTATGAGGACTCCACTCTAGCGATGCATCGTCATTCTCCCTAATCGGTCGAAGTGTAGGGCAAAAAAAGGGTCGTAAGGGTGAGGTCTCAACCTACAACATACCCGACGAGAAGAAGTCTCAAACAGGGACGGTCAAAATAACATGTTGGGTTTTCCATATAACGTTTTTGATGATCACATTAATATCCTTGAACATTGATTTAATGCAAAATTGAGTGCTAACTAACATGAAAAACACCATGAAAGTGATTGAGTTAATATTGCTAAATCATACATGTATATCACTAACAATGTATTTGCATGTAGGTGCACAAGCATGAAAGATGAAGCATTGAAGAGATGAGCAAATAGCACAAAAACTGTCAAAGAGGTGCACTCGTCGACAGATGCAATGTACCTGTCGACAGATTCTCACAGTCATTCAAGACAGAACTCAGGTTTGCATCTCTGAGTGCACCTGTCGACAGATGCAATTGCCTGTCGACAGATACACTCAGACTCAATTTTCTGAACCCAGTTCTCAGCCTGAGATGCGCCTGTCGACAGATGCAAGTGCACCTGTCGACAGACGACGGAAACATGAGATTTAGAGTTTCCAAATCCGGCCCCACTTGGGTGTTTCCTTCCTCCACGACCCCCACCTTTACCTAACCCTATATAAGCATCCTTTGGAGTCAAATTCGCAGAGAGCAGCCTCCCATCCAAGAGCCTCCAAGGGACCAGAGGAAAAGCCCCAATTGCTGTTCTGCTTCAACTTTCTGCCCAGATCGTCGTGGAATCGCCATCCATGCGAAGTTGAAGCCGGATCGTCGTCAGTTCAACCTTCTACATCGATCAGTCTACATCCAATCGAAGTTTGAAGAGCGTTTGGACGATCCACGAGAAGAATTCCAATGGATTTGTTCCCCAACTCTAAATTCTTCTCCATTTCACAATTTCCATTCCATCGTGTGTGTATGGTTTGTTTCGAGCATCCTTGTGCTTGATTCACGAATTGTGGTTGTTCTGATCGTGGTTCATCAGACAACGTGTGTGTGTTTGAGTTGTTGTGTTGAACTCGCTCTTAGCAGTGGTTCCTGCGGTGTGGTGTGGACGGTGGATGTAGGATACACGAGTTGTGTACTCCGAACCACCTTAAATCATCGTGTCTGTGGTTTGTTCGCGTTTGCGATAGATGATTGGTAGGCACGTTGTTCATACGCACGTTAATACCCTGTTTTCATTTATATCAACTCAAGCTTCTTATACTCAATCAAATTCTAATCAAGTTTCATTAAGATTGCTGTTGCACCGAAAAGAAGCCATCAGTAAATAGAAATTGCCGTAATCTATTCACCCCCCCCCCTTCTAGATTACCATATTGTGTTATTCCGCATAACCCTTCAATTGGTATCAGAGCGAGGTTTCTCCGATTTACAGTTTTCCGTAATTGATCTAGCGATCAGGAGATTTTCGATCTTATGGATTCTAGCAAAGGGTATATGGCCGAGGGACATTCAGTAACCAGGCCACCCTATTTTGATGCCACTGACTACTCTTATTGGAAAAATCGCATGCAGGTATTTTTGAGAGCTCAAAATTACGAGCTGTGGAAGATAGTCAGCAAGGGACCATATGTGTTGCCCGAGGACGAAGACACCTGGACGAAAGACCAAATAGCTAAAGGAACTCTCAACTGGAGCGCACTAAACATGATGCAATGTGCGGTGCATCCAAAGGATTTCAAGAGTCTCCACATGCTCAACAGCAAAAGAGATGTGGGACAAACTTGAACTCATTTACGAAGGTACGTCCGAGGTAAGGGAAACTAAAGTTAGCATGTTAGTGTCTGAATATGAAATGTTCAAGATGAAAACTGATGAGAACATATCAGACATGTTTGCAAGATTCATGCTAATAGTTACGGGCTAAAAGGTCTTAAGAAGGAATACTCTGAAAGTGACTTAGTAAGAAAGATACTTCGATCTCTTACTTCATCTTGGAATACTAAGGCCACTGTCATTGAGGATTCCAAAGACCTTTCCAAAATGAAATGGATGAACTAATTGGCTCCTTAATGACATATGAAATCAACATCAAAAGAAAAGAATTAGAAGAAAATCCTAGGAAGTCAATTGCTTTAAAGCATCCAACAAAACATCAACAAGCTCCAAGAAATCCATTCAACAAGATAGTGATGAGCAAGGAACATCTAGTGAGAGTGATAATGATGAAATGGCAATGCTCACTAGACAATTCAAGAAATTTCTGAAGTTCAAAGGAGAGACTCAGGTAACTCAAACCTTTCAAGAAAAAATTTTCACAGAAATATGAGTCCAACAAAAAATCTGATATTGTTTGTTATGAATGCAAGAAACAGGGCACATGAGAGGAGAATGCCCGAACTCAAGAAGAAGCTGAAGAAGAGAAATTTCATCTCCAAGAAAGCCAAAGCAATGTTGGCAACCTGGAGTGATGAAGATGAAGATGAAGATGCACAAGAAACATCCGATGATGAAGAAGTGAAATGCTTAATGGCAAGGAGTGATGACTCCACCGAGGTAAACTTCTCATTTGATAATTACACTGCAAGTGAATGGGAGGAAGCATACACTACTCTATTTGAAAAATTTTGTGAATATAATCTGAAAATAAGCATGAAAAAGAAATGCAACTCCCTTGTGCATGATAAGAACAATGATGAACGAATTGCATTCCTGACAAAAGAAATAGAAATGATGAAAGTTGATGAAAAGACTCATAATGAAGAGATGGATTGCTTAAAAGAGATTGCAAGAAACACAAAAGAAAAACTGTTTAAGCCATTCTCTTGAATTCCTTCAAGAAGACATTAGAAACAAAGAAAAATTGGAACAAACTGAAAAGGAATTGAAAGAGAAATCTGAGGACTTGATGAAATTGTAAAAGGGAAGCAAAATCTAGACGCGGTTTTGGTGCTAAATACATGTAACCAAGCATGGGTTAGGATATCAACCTGTCAAACAAAAGAAAATAGGAGAGTCATTGATTACTTCCTTTGTTGATCCTAGCCCAAGCACAAGCAAGCATGTTCCCACAAAGCATAAAACAAGTCAACCTCAAACCAAAGCAATGCACCCCAAACAAAATGTTCCCAACAAACAAAAGAAAAGCCACCTGTCGACAGATGGAATGGTGCCTGTCGACAGCAAGAACAACTTCAACCAATAAACAGTCTATCAAGCAACAAAAAATTGAAAAGAAAATTCCTTCATGCAATGTGTGTAAAAAGATTGGTCATGATGAAAAAAAATGCTGGAATAATCCAAAGAAACAAAATTCAAACAGTTTTGATTCCTAAACATCTACTTTGTTGCATGAATGAAATTTTGGGACCCAAAGTAATTTGGTACCAAAACCTCTTGTCTGATCCACTTATGCAGGAATGCCTAGCAGCCCAACATCAAAACAAATGGTACTTGGATAGCGGCTGTTCGAGGCATATGACGGGCGACAAATCTAAATTCTGTTTCCTAGTGGAGAAAGACGGAGGACAAGTCATTTTTGGAGGTAACAACAAAGGCCAAATAATTGGCACAGGTAATGTTGGTAAGTGTCCCTCCAATTCAATTGAAAATGTACTGTTAGTTGATGGCCTTAATCACAATTTGCTTAGCATAAGTCAATTATGTGATAGAGGTCACAACGTCATTTTTGAATCAAATTCATGTCAAATTGTTGATAAAGAAACAGGATGTGTAAAATTTTCTGGAAAAAGAGTGAATAACATTTACTTAGTTGACTTAGATGATCCAGAAAATGATAACTTGTGTCTTGTTGCAAATAGACAGGATGAATTGACCTTGTGGCATCGTAGGCTTGGCCATGCGAGCTACAACGTGTTGCACAAGATCATGAAGCTCAAATTAGTAAGTGGACTTCCTGACATTTCTTTTAACAACAATGAAAGTTTTTGGATGCATGTGCACAGGGAAAACAACCCGAAGTCTTTCAAATCCAAAGCACCGGTAAGCACATCTAAACCATATGAACTGTTGCACATGGACCTTTTTGGACCAACTAGAACTCTAAGTCTCAATGGCAAACGTTTTGGTTTTGTCATTGTAGATGATTTTTCTAGGTTCACATGGGTCAATTCTTGGCACATAAAAGTGAAACACTTACAATCTTCCAAGAATTCTTTAATAAGATTGAGCATGGCAATGTGAATAAAATATGTTCAATCCACACCGATCACGGGGGAGAATTTGACAACAATGCTTTTTCTGATTTTTGCAGGCACCAAGGGATTGAACATATGTTCTCTTCCCCAGGACTCCAGAACAAAATGGAGTAGTGGAGAGGAAAAACAGAACATTGGTGGAAATGGCTCGCACTCTTCTAGTTGAAGGCCAACTCTCCAAAAGCTTTGGGCAGAGCGGAACACTTCGTGTTACATTCTAAACAGAGCCATGGTAAGACCTGTGATAAGAAACCCCCTACCATTTTGAAAGGTAAGAAACCCAACCTTGGGTACTTCCGAGTTTTTGGCTCAAAGGTATTTATTCATAACAATGATAAATCTGATTTAGATAAATTTGAAGCCAAAAGTGATCAAGGTGTTTTCTAGGCTACTCAGAACACTCTAGGGCATATAGGGTGTTTAACAATAAACACGCACTGTGGAAGAAACTCCACATGTCATTTTTTATGAGACTTATGCCAAATCTAACAGCTTGAATGTTAACAGAACTGAAAAAGAGGATGAAGGAACATCGCTTAAGGACCTACAAGTCAAAGCAAAAGACAAATCTGAAGAAGATTCCAAGACCAAAGGTGGATATCTTCACAGGGACTACGATGAAGATGATGAAATAGCATTCAGAAAACAACAAGATGAAACAGTTGAAGAGAATCCACCAGAAAGTGAACCTCCTGAAGAGCGACATTCACAAGATCAAATTCCTCAAGGACAAGATACTCCCGGCCCTTCAACAATCACAAATGTGAGGTATTCCAAAGATCACCCACTTGATGATGTGATAGGTAGTTTAAATGACTCTGTTCAAACAAGGTCTCAAGTAAGACAAATAATTGAACATGATCTCTTTGCTTTTGTCTCTCAAGTGGAACCCAAAAATGTTGAAGAAGCCTTAAAAGATAACTCGTGGATTGGTGCTATGCATGAGGAACTTTGTCAATTTCAAAGAAATAATGTATGGAGTTTAGTTCCTAGAACCCCTGAAATTTCTGTCATAGGAACTAGATGGATGTTTAGGAATAAACTTAATGAAGAAGGAAAAGTGGTCAGAAATAAAGCAAGACTCGTAGCAAAGGATATAGTCAAGAATTTGGTGTAGACTTTGAAGAGTCCTTTGCTCCAGTAGCCAGGTTAGAAGCAGTCAGAATTTTATTGGCATATGCATGCTCCCATAAGTTCAAACTCTATCAAATGGATGTTAAAACTGCTTTCTTAAATGGCTATATCAAAGAAGAAGTTTATGTCTCTCAACCACCAGGTTTTGAAAATTCTAAAATGCCTAACCATGTGTATAAATTGCACAAAGCTCTTTATGGTTTGAAACAGGCACCTCGAGCTTGGTATGATAGACTGAGCAATTTTCTGGTAAGCAAAAACTACTCAAGAGGTAAAGTAGACCAAACACTCTTCACTAAGAAAGTTCGCAATCACATAATTGTTGTTCAAGTTTATGTGGACGATATCATATTTGGTTCTACTAACCCTTCACTGTGTGAAGAATTTTCTAAACACATGCACAGTGAATTTGATGAGTCTAATAGGGGAGCTTCAATTCTTTCTTGGTTTGCAGGTGAAACAACATGAAGAAGGCTTCTTCATAAATCAAGAAAAATATGTCAAAGAGCTTCTCAAACGATTTCAATTTGAGCAAGCCAAACCAGCCTCCACCCCAATGAGCACAAGCGTAAATTGGAAAATGATGAGAAAGGTAACCGGTAGATGCAAAACACTTCTGAGGTATGATTGGCTCACTCCTTTATCTTACTGCAAGTAGACCGGATATACATTTAGTATTTGCCTTTGTGCTAGATATCAATCTAGTCCAAAGGAAAGCCATTTAATTGCAGTCAAGAGAATTTTCCGATATCTCTCAGGCACATTCAATTTGGGTTTTTGGTACCAGCAGGCAGTAGTTTTTGATTTGATCTCATATTCTGATCTGATTATGCTGGATGTAAAATTGACAGAAAAAGCACTAGTGGATTATGCTAATTCCTTGGCGGTTGCATGGTTTCGTGGGCATCCAAGAACAACACTCAGTTGCACTCTCCACTGCAGAGGCAGAATATGTCGCTGCAGGAAGTTGTGCAGCTCAAGTGTTGTGGATCAAAAGTCAGTTAGCTGACTATAATGTTGAAATTGGATGCACACCTATCCTATGTGACAACACAAGTGCTATCAACCTTTCAAAAAACCCTGTCCAACACTCAAGGACTAAACACATTGAAATCCGTCATCATTCTTGAGAGATGAAGTTGCCAATAAAACCTTGGAACTTAATTTCATTCCCACAGAAAAACAATTGGCTGATATTTTCACCAAACCCTTGTCTGAAGATAGATTCACATCCTTAAGAAGAGAATTGGGTTTGTGTAAATCAATGAAACTACTGACTTCCATTTTGGAGTACATGCTCTTTATGTGTGAATGACTATGTGGTTATCAAATGGTGAACTGTGGAAGAACAAGTTCGGCTTGTTTGGAAACTATCTCATGCGTGAGAACATTGTCCGCCAAGTATCCATAGTCCCATTGCATATAAAGGTCCTGTACTTCACATAGATTTTTAGTTTCCTTACATTTTATCTTGTTAACTCCATGAACCATGCCTTTTCTGTGACCATGTGCTTGTGTATGACATTCTTGAAATGAACATGTTTGCCTTGTATCAAATGCTTGTGTGAATCCTTGCTTAGATGTTGTGTCAACACGTGCACACACTATGGGGGAGTGAGTTAAGGTAGATGATTTTTTTTTATGAGGAAACTCTTCTTCACTTCATTTTTAATCCTCACTTCCTTGAACTCAATGTTGCACATCAAACTGAAACCAGAAAAATCCACTCTGTTCATATCTGTCGACAGACCACATTCCATCTGTCGACAGGTACACTCAGTTTTGTTCTGACTGAAACTTCAATTCTTTCAGTCTGTGGCATCTGTCGACAGACATATTCCTGTTGTCAACAGATACACACATTCTCACTTTTTTTCTCATTCCTTCTTCATACTTTCAAGAAAGTGTTCATTACTTGATTTGAAGGAAAACTTGGATTGTTTTTGTGCAATAACCTTACATATCCACTTCATGTCAAAGTGGTGAACCAAGTCTAAATGATATTTGATGCAACACCTGATTGAGCTCTTTTTAGATCATTTGCACACAATGAGCAAACCAAATGATTTTTAAACATCTCCTTTGAATAACTCCATTGTCGTTAAACATGAATCTAAAATGATTTGAAAAATCAGAAAGCTCTTGAATTTAATGTTCTACATTATAACTGGCCTAAAGAAATCTCTTGTACTTGACGAAAAGTAAAAATAAATAAAAAAGGAGAAAAGCTACCTATTTCTTCGGTTCAATCAAAATTTATCTCTCTTTATGGAATGGAGGTAGAGCAATGATGAAAATCACTAAGTAACCGGGGACATGGGCATCACCAATGTCGGTCTTCGCGTCAAAAGGTTTCTTCATTATCTCTATACAATGGCTTGATGGACACTCACATTGAGTAACTGGGGGTATTGGCATCACAAGTGTCTACCTTCACATGAAAAAGTGAAAGTGCTCCTCATTGCCACTCTTTTCATCTTCGTTATTTAAAGATTCTAAAATCATACCAGAAATAGAGTGAAGCCTCCAAAACTTTTTATGTCAAGTCCAATGTGCTTCTTGGGTAAGATGTTCTAATGGCCATCTAATTCAAATGTCATCTGACTATCATCTCTATTTAGATGCATGTTTTTCTTCAACGGCCTTAATCAAAAGAGTTATTTAATTTTCCACTGGCTATTGTGAATGTGTTCTTTATGATCTAATTAAAGAACTTCTCTGTCTTAATTCAAACTCATTCTAGAATTGTGTCATGTCTTTATCATAATGGATATGCATTTTTATCTTGCACATACACCTATTTTGCCTAAAACAACAAATGAACACTTGCCCCTTTGAAAAAAAAAAAAAATCTTGAAAAAATCAAGTTTCTGCCAAAACAGGCATATCCAAGACAGGCTTGATTTCCTCTACTCCGAGAGAGCTGAATCCCTTCATCCTCCACCTGCTGGACATGACAATGAATAGAGGTCTCAGGGTCATTAGAGGTCACTAAGAATCTTAGCTGGGAATTAGTCTCACTTGTCTAGTCATCTTTTGCTTGTTCATGTTATTTCCCTTTCTTTTGATGTTTATTGAGTCATGTATGATTGTCTCTTGTACTGTGAAATTTGAATGATCAATCAATGAAACTCACAGTTCATGTTTATTTATCTCCTAATGTGCATGTCTTGACATTTTGTATGCTGTCAAAAAGGGGGAGAACATCAATATGCATCAATTGAATGTTTTTGTCATCATCAAAAAGGGGGAGATTGTTGGGTTTTCTATATAACATGTTTTTGATGATCACATTAATATCCTTGAACATTGATTTAATGCAAAATTGATGTGCTAACTAACATGAAAACACCATGAAAGTGATTGTGTTAAATATTGCTAAATCATACAATGTATATCACAACAATGTATTTGCATGTAGGTGCACAAGCATGAAAGATGAAGCATTGAAGAGATGAGCAAATAGCACAAAAACTGTCAAAGAGGTGCACCTGTCGACAGATGCAATGTACCTGTCGACAGATTCTCACAGTCATTCCAAGACAGAACTCAGGTTTGCATCTCTGAGTGCACCTGTCGACAGATGCAATGTACCTATCGACAGATTCTCACAGTCATTCCAAGACAGAACTCAGGTTTGCATCTCTGAGTGCACCTGTCGACAGATGCAAATTGCCTGTCGACAGATACACTCAGAAACTCAATTTTCTGAAACCCAGTTCTCAGCCTGAGTGCGCCTGTCGACAGATGCAAGTGCACCTGTCGACAGACGACGGAAACATGAGATTTAGAGTTTCCAAATCCGGCCCCACTTGGGTGTTTCCTTCCTCCACGACCCCCACCTTTACCTAACCCTATATAAGCATCCTTTTGGAGTCAAATTCACAGAGAGCAGCCTCCCATCCAAGAGCCTCCAAGGGACCAAGAGGAAAAGCCCCAAATTGCTGTTCTGCTTCAACTTTCTGCCCAGATCGTCGTGGAATCGCCATCCATGCGAAGTTGAAGCCGGATCGTCGTCAGTTCAACCTTCTACATCGATCAGTCTACATCCAATCGAAGTTTGAAGAGCGTTGGACGATCCACGAGAAGAATTCCAACTGGATTTGTTCCCCAACTCTAAATTCTTCTCCATTTCACAATTTCCATTCCATCGTGTGTGTGTGGTTGTGTTTCGAGCATCCTTTGTGCTTGATTCACGAATTTGTGGTTGTTCTGATTGTGGTTCATCAGACAACGTGTGTGTGTTTGAGTTTTTGTGTTGAACTCGCTCTTAAGCAGTGGTTTCTGCGTGTGTGTGTGGACGGTGGATGTAGGATACACGAGTTGTGTACTCCGAACCACCTTAAATCATCGTGTCTGTGGTTTGTTCGCGTTTTGCGATAGATGATGGGTAGGCACGTTGTTCATACGCACGTTTAATACCCTGTTTCATTTATATCAACTCAAGCTTCTTATACTCAATCAAATTCTAATCAAGTTTCATTAAGATTGCTGTTGCACCGAAAAGAAGCCATCAGTAAATAGAAATGCCGTAATCTATTCAACCCCCCCCCCCCTTCTAATTACTATATTGTGTTATTCCGCATACCCTTCAATTGGTATCAGAGCGAGGTTATGCAGCAAAGTCCCCGGGGACACTAATGAGCCCGGTCGTACGCATGCCCGAAAGCAAGGCAAGTCCATAGCAAAAGACCATAAAGTCCCTCCACAACAGACCCAATCTCCGAATGGTATGCTGTAGGAAGTAGCCGAACCCAACATCCCTATACCCACGCAAGACTTCCCTTAAATAATCTTCCGTTTCTCCCTATAAGGCTGAGTCACCTCTTGGGTGGGGCTTAATTAGTCGCAGCATCAACCAAGGGTAGATTTTCCGAGGCATTGTCACCCCTCACGCACGTCCTAACTTAGAAAAGCCCTGTGGCGAGAACCAGAGGTGATCAAGATTCCTGACCAACGGCTCGAATCGGTTTAAGTGTTGTGGCCCGAAGATGCGAGTACCTTCCGTCTCGCGTGTCTTATTTTAGGAAGGGCTAACGCCAGCTTTAGGCGCTAACAAAAAACTCCAAAAAAATCAAATATTCACCAAAACTCCAAAAAATCAAATATTCCCCAAAACTCCAAAAAATCAGATATTCCCAAAACTCCAAAAAATCAGATATTTCCAAAACTCCAAAAAAATCAGATATTCCCAAAACTCCAAAAAATCAGATATTTTCAAAACTCCAAAAAAATCAAATATCGCCAAAACTCCAAAAAAATCAGAAAGTCAGATATTCCAAATTCCAAGCCGTTTGCATACATTTCATTTGTTTATTCACATATTTTTGCCTATTTAATAAGACTTAGCCCCTTGACGAATTATCAAGGTCGCTCACTCGTCACATTTTAAAGCAAGGGGCTAAGCCTAAGAACAGATCTGACTTATTTCGTGGTTGTCTAAGTGTGCAGGACGGAAAAGAAAGCGGCACTCATATCTCACTCGTCACTCTCACTCAGTCGCAAACCATAAAACACAAAAGGTTTCATTCCATTCATATCATGTACACCATCATGACAAAAAAAAGAAAGGAGCGAAAGGTACAAACCCTCAACCACTCTCCCCTGTACCCTCAGGCGGGCGGGGAGATGGAGGGGCCATCGCCCTCGGCCCGGTCTCGCTCCCCTCCGGCGCTCTCTCGCGCTGTCGTCGCTCCTCCTCCTCGTTCCTCCGTCGTCCGGAGGAACCCGTCAGATAGTGTCCAGCGGATCCGCTCGGGATACCGCTCCTGCTGGCCGCCGACCGGCTGCGACCGACCAAAGCTAGGGCCTTCTCCAGACCCTTCATCTCAGATCGCAGCATGTCGCAGCGATGCCGCTCCTCCCCGAGTTGGGTGCGGAGGTCCCCAGTCTCGGTGCGCAGTCGCGTCGCCTCCTCCGCCTCCTGCCGCCAGCGTGCCGCCGCCTCTGCCTCCTGGCGCCACCGCGCCACCTCCGCTGCCTCGGGGCGTAGGCGTAGCTCCGCCATCTCCGCCTCCAGCATGGTCGTCCGCGCCAGGGCGGTCCTCAACTCCTGCTCCTGCAATACCAAACACCTTATCAAAACTCGTAAAAGAAACAAGAGCCCAGGGGCATCTAGTAGGAAACTTACCCGCTCCTGCAGCCGGACTAGAGCACCCTCCGCCCGGGTCACCGCCGAGGCCAGCTGGCCCTCCAACACGGAGCGATCGGGGTCCTCTCGGGAAGAGGAGGCACCTCCCACCATCTGCTGGCCCTGTCCAGCTCTGCCCGCTGCAAAAGAAAATATCAGGGGTCAGTCAACCGCCATCAGAAACAGAAGGGTAGGGTGTAGAGTACTCACCATCTGATCCACCACCGCCTGGAGGTCGTCCCGCTGTTGGATGGTGGAGTGGAGGACGCCCTCAAGTGAGGTGATTCGTCCCTCGGGTCAAGCTGCAAAACACAAGTCAAATCAGTCACACAATTAACTAAAGAATTTAGAAACAGACTGAAAGCAGTAAAACGTATCGGTCGTCGGGACCCCTTATACACCTGGGCCCCATACTTCCGGGCATAGGCCCGGAAGTAGTCCTCGTCGCTGGCAGCCTCAGAGACCACCTCCTTCCCTCGCCGCTCCCAGTCGTCCAGCTGCTCTCGGACCCGAACTGTCCAATCCGTGACCTGCTGGATTCCCCGAAAGCTGCGACCGGGCCTCTCCCATGACCTCTATCGGGTCGGGAACTCCACCACCGCCTGGTGGAGTCCCAGTGTCCGCGCCACTAGCCGGTGGTGGAGCGGGACCACTGTGTTAAAACAGTGAAGCCAAATGTCCCTACCGAAGTAGGGACGGCCCCGCTCCACCCACGGCTGGGTGGCGTCGTCCTCCCCAACGTAGGGAGTCCACTGTACCTGCACACCACAAGTAAAGACCCGTCAGTCAATTGTCAAATAAGCAAAGTAAAGGAAAATGTTAAGGCTAGAAGTACTTACATGTCCGAAGGGGACGGTGTCCAACGCATCATGGATGAGCGTCACCTGTCGCCGCAGGGACCGCTCGTCGCGGCAAAACCGCCAGCGCTGCAGGAGAGGTACAGCGCCGCGTCGTCTCGCCACACCGCGACCCAGGGAGGGGAGGTGGTAGTACGCCCACACCTGCAAAAGTAATACAAGTCAGTACCACAGTTAATTAAGACAAGCAGGAAAAGCAGTAAAGGGTAAGGATGAGAGGCGTACCTGTAGTAGTGGGAAGAATCCTGCGACACCTGTCTCCCTGCTGGAGGTGCCCAGACTGTCAAAGAGGTGGGCCAGGAGGGCCGCACCCCACGCGTAGTTGCCCACGCTGGACAGATCCTCCAGCAGGGGCAAGAACCGGCAGCCAACTGGGTCCCCTCTGGTCCCCAGTATCATCTTCCCGATCACGAGGGTCAGGAACCGCCGTAAGTCTCTGTCAGCTGCCTCTCCTTCCTCCTCCGCCATCGCCGCTCTGGCGTCATCTGTCATCCGCTCCATGTGCTCCGCCTGTCCTTCCCCCGTCTGGCGACGTGCACTCACCACCCCTAGGCTCGCCTGCAGCACCGTCTGCTGCACTAGAGAGGACCTCTCTCCCCTCACCTCCAGTCCAAGTAGCCTCTCCACCGGCTCCTGGTAGCTGGTATAGGTGGTCCCAGTCACCGCCTGGCTGTCCACTCTCAGGCCGGTGATCCGTACCACGTCCTCTAACGTGGGGACCATGTGCCCCCACGGAAAGAGGAACGCGTGGCACTCCGGGTCCCACCTCTCCTTCAGCGCCTGGATGAGAGCCACATCCGGCGCTAGCTTCTCCAATCGCAGAAACGGCCCGAACCCCATGCCCTCCAATCGGCGTACCTGGAAGTCCGGCAAGCCGTCGTAAATTGCTCGGATCACTGCCCACCCGAGCCGGGACCGCAACTCACTCTGCAAGGCAAACACCAAAAGGGTCAGAAGTCGGAAGGAAAGAGCGCAAATCACTCTCTGTCCTGATAAGACGACAGGGGTCTGTCGCCTTCTTAAGGCGACAGAACCCCCGTCGCCTTAAGGCACTCTCATTGCGACAGGTACCCTGTCGCCTTCAGTAAGGCGACATGGGCGGCGTCGCCTTCACTCTGGTAATACGACAGGGGGTCTGTCGCATTACCAGGGCCGAACCAAGACGGAATTTCCTCCGTTTTTCGGCCGTTTCCTCGGGCAAATCGCCCTACAAATGGGTGCTCCGCACCCCCTCACATCCACATTCAAAGTTTAGAGTTCGGAGACCTACCTTCTTGGGCCCAACCGGTTCGTCCTCGTCTCCCATCGCCGGTGCGGGATCCTCCTCCATTGGCACGACCGGAGGGGCTTCCGGGGCCGCCGTCGACGTCCCCTCACCCGGTTGCCGACGCCGGATCGATTTCTTGCGCCGCCGGCCACCGCCCTCGCCGCCTTGGCCTTCTCGGTGCTCCTCCTCCATCGCCGGTTGTCAAAGGAAAGGGAAAGGGAAGAAGGAAGGAGGAGAGAAAGAAGAGGAGGAGAAAAAGGGGGGCTTGACAGAGAGAAGAGAGAGGGTTGAAGGAAAGAGAGGAGGAGGAAAGGGGAAATCGCCGGAAGAAGAGGGAAGAAGGAAAGAGAAGGTTTGAAAGGAGGAAAGGAGAGAAGGGCGCTCGGCCCGAATTCAAACTGCCCCGGGACCTGTGAACGCGACAGGATGTGTGTCGCCTTCTGGCCAGGTAGCGACCATGCCTATGTCGCTTTCACTTTTATGGTAGCGACCGTTGACTGGTCGCCTTCTTTATTGCGACATAGCCCATGTCGCCTTCTTAAACCAGTGCACAAAAACCTCTAAAAAAAATCAATGCTCATTGCAATAAACCAATGCTTACATCAATAACATGTCTCCTCCCCTGCATCAAGCATCAATTTCCTATTACATCAAACCCACCAAGTCCCATCAAAACATCAAAAGTACAATCAAGTCTCTCTCCATAGCTCACGGTCCCCTCAGTGGCCAAATCTTCTCATGCTCCAAGAGGTACGCCTGGTACGTTTCCCGGTCCTCGTCAAGTCTCGGCGGGAGTGCATGGGTAGCGCACGCCCTCCACAAGGCCAGCGCTCCGCACAGCCTGCTCGTCCTCCGGGTTCCCCAAGCGTCGCTTCTTCACGGGAGGCAAGTGTGATGGCGGAAGCACTCTCGTCCTCGGCTTCCCGATCTGTAGGTAGCACCGCTGTGGGTTGTAGAGCACGGTCGCCATATTCCCTATCAGTTGCAAGTCCAAGCCGCACCCGAGTGGTAGCCGGATCTCCGCTCCACGAAGTGCCGCTACGCCCAAAGCGAAGTGTTCCACTGGTAGGGTGCTGAAGTAATGACGCCATGCACTCCTTGTCTTCTTGTCCGCCGTCCGGCATGAAACCTTATCAGAGAATTTGGCCGCGCCGCCAATAAAGTTCAAAGGATGGCACCCGAAGATCCGACTGTCGGTGGTGGGGTTGTCTACCGGTTTGAATTTAATCCTCACACCTAACCAACACTCTAGAAGGATCATAGAGCCATAAAGGAAACCCCCCGTGGAAGCCGAAGTGAGGCCCGAGTAAAGGTATGCCAAGACGGCGTGAGAGAGTGAAAGTCCCCGCCATACCCCACTTATGGCACTCAAGCTAGCATAGTCTATGAGGTGATCCCCGGACGGGAAGAGCACCACCCCACACAAGCATATGGCCACGGCCTTGGCTATCTCACGATGATCTACGCTCTTGTCTTTGCACTTGGAGATGACCCACTTAGACAAAGGCACTAGATGGATGAATTGTGGGCTAATCACGGTGTAAACATCCCCCGGGTCGGTCATGAACTCTCCAAGGATAAGTTTCGGGTTAATGGGCTCGACCGTGTAGCTTATGTTTTGCTCATCCCCGGGTTTGGTCTTGGGAAGAGCAAGGAAGGCCTCGACCTCCTCTAAAAGAACGGTCGCCTCAAATTTGGGGAAAATAAAAGTATGGGTTTGTGGGTGCCACAATTCTATCAAGGCCGTGATACTATGCCAATCAAAGGAAATTTTGTGGTAATTATGAGCCGCTATCAAAACACCACCCAAACCCCACTCCCTCAGGAACCTAATGACATACATGGGTAGAGATTTGATCATCGGGGCAATCCAAGTGAGCTTAGAGTAGCGGCGAGAGCCAGGGAAGAGCTAGGGAAGAAAAGGAAAAAAGAGAAAAGAGGAAGAACAAGAACACAAAATTAATGAAGAAATTCGGAGCATAAAATCATGGAAATTGAAAACACCAACCAACTTACCTCTCTCACTTCCTCGCTCCGGCTCAAGTGGTTGGGAACGTCTGTAATCCTCATGAGAGCTTCAAAGGTCGCCCGAGCACGCTTCGGACCTTCGTAGACCGCCTCCCCACCCATGGAAGCAAGAGGAGCTCTCTTCATGGCCATGGTAGCTTGCAAGACTTGAAGAAAAGAAGAGAGAGGTGAGAGCTCCGAATTTGGCTTCTCATCCCCTCTATTTATAAAGCTATAATACTCCTATTCCTACTAGGAAAAGGTAGGGGAGACCCATTAGGAATAGGACCTTGAGTGGAGAGCAATAGGAGTCCAAGTGAGTCAAAACCAAGTCCTATGATGAAAGCTTTTGAGCTCGGGCTGAGAAAACTGAGAAAACGACGTATCGACCCGACGCCTTCAAGGTAGCGACAGGCCTTACGTCGCCTTCTCAAGTCTAAGGTTGCGACAATCCCTATGTCGCCTTCTGACCAGTCTATGCTGTCTTGCTTATTTCTCTGTGATTGTTCAGGATATTTGCACAAATGCTTTGGTGTCATTGTTTGGTGCATTGTATCATGTCTATCTTTATTGCTTTGATTATTGAAAATCCTAAAAATCAGAAAATGCAGAAAATCCATAAAAATCAGAAAATTAGAAAATCAAAAGACGTCCGTCAGGTAAGTCAGGTGAGTATCTCTAACCCTAATCCCTTTGCATTACTATATGGTATCTACGCTATTATATCAGCTCAAGGACCGGCTGGTTCCCAGTGTGTTCCAGGATCTGAGTTCCCCTTCATCAAAAACGAGGATGATCTAAGTGCGCACTGCTAATCGCTGGATAGGTCGTTGGGTGATATGACTCGGGGACGATGGATTCTATCGCACGTCGGGGATGCGAAGTGTCTTGACCCTTGCTCATATTGTCTAGCAATATTATCCTTGAATACTTGTTATTTTCTCCCTTTCTTTGCATTCGTTTTATGATTTCCTTTTATTTTTAGCCCAGCATGCATCATGTAGGAACTTTGAGCTTCATGAGTCATGATTTGTCAAAGTCAGCTTCCCAATGATGTCTCAACACAGATCCTCACTTTCAGACAAGAATTTCAGTCCGAATTTGAAAGTTTTCCTCGAGCTTGCTGCTCGGTCCAGTCTGCCAGTATGGTTCCTATGAAGGATTCCTCTCATCCCCATTCATTATAACAGTCATTCCTTTATCCCCGATCCGCTCATTAGTCGTGACCCGCTCAAAGGCCAGAGTCGAATCGACCCGCCGGGCAGCACCTATCCCCTAATGAACGAAACCTGCACGCTAAAGATAGCCAGGGTACCTCTTGAATCAGGAGGTTGATCATTCTTTTCTTTTGATTTTTATTCGTCTCAAATAGGAACCATCCTCGCACTCTGTTCCCGGCCATGATCGAGGTTAGCCGGATAATTCTCGCTGCTTATTCGTCCAGAATGGGTGTCTCTTTACCTTGATGCCCGCTTTTCAGCTCATTCCGCTTCATTCCGCTGCATCGCCATTTCACGCCATTTTCGCTCCATCATCGCTCCACTCCCTTGCAAAGCAGGCATCAAGGAGGGGCAATCTGTAGACACCCATTTCTGACCCATAAGTCGAGCAAAATCCCTTGTCGTATTATTGACCCCCACGTTGGCTCATCATCGTCAAGCTGGCTTTCTCCGATCATGACATCGTTTCCATTAGTTCATCGCCCTGGAGGACCCTTCCTGGTCAAATCAATCTCTTTCACTATAAGCTCTCTGAGTAGGAGTCTGACGTTTCAATTCTGAAGGCTGTGCATGGCTGATTGGACAGATTACATGCCAAAATGCAGAAAAGACCAGAAGGCGACAGGCCCTAGGTCGCCTTCCTGAAAACGACAGCCCCTATGTCGCCATCATAATTCCGTATTTTAATCCTCAGAAAATCACAAAATGACTCAAGTCAGCCTTCCATATGAGTAAGGCGACATATCGGGCAGTCGCATTCAGAAGGCGACACCAAGGCCGTCGCATTCAGGGCCTTAAACAAGAAACCCAATCCGAAGTCAATTTAGACACATGCTATTGATGGTAATTGCTTCATTTGAACGTCCAAATCAAGTCCAAATCCTCTCAAATTCGGAGCAGACCTTCCTAACATGTTCCTTTCCGAGTTCCAATAGCCCTTGCACAGCCATACTTGCCCAGAGTCGGACTCTTGCCCATTATTCCTCTCAGACCCGAGTTGGGAATAATCACCCATAAGTACCTCGTCTCTGCATCTTTTTGAAAGAGGCTGGATTCTTTAGTTCGCTGAGCAAGAGAGCTTCATCTTCCACGAAGAGAGTTCCCCCTCCAGAAGATCAGCAAGAGCCCTCCAGGGCGTTTTCCCATCGGCTACACAATTCTCCTTCCCTTCTTCTCTTTATTTCTTTGATTTCATGCATGCATAGCTTTGTTTTCTTCATAGTTTAGCATTAGATCACGACACACACACCTATTCTTAACACCCACAGGGGTTAAAAGCCCCAATCCTGTGAGTTCCCCCCATAATAGTCCATGATTCCATGCTTTTCATTGAATAGATCATCTACACACGAATTCTAATGGGTGTTTTGATTATTTGAATCACTTTGGCAGGTGTTTAAAGGTCAGAGCAAGGTGAGGCTCTTGCCCCTCGGCCGGCTGAGGAGCAGGAAGACGAAGAACCCAAGTCTCCATCCACTGAAGAAGAAGGCGACGACCACTGTGTCGCGATCACGAAGGCGCCGAGGCCTACGACGCGTTCACGTCAAAGCATCGCGACGCCCACTCTGTCGCGTTATCAGGTACGCCTTCCTTCATCCTTCCTTTCCAAGGTAGTCAGCCCTCCGTCTGAATATCAAGAGGCGACTGCGTTGGTGGCGATCACGGTTAGTTCCTAATCCCTTCATATTCACAATCAATCTCAAAAGGGGATACAAATCCCGTGATTACAATAATACCTAGGGATTAAGCTGGATTCATAAGAGGATAAATAGGGTGCGGTTATGATGGCCAGAGGGTTCGGCCATTGTCGCGGAGTATCGTAGGACCGCGACTAAGACGCGACGGGGCGGGTCGACGCGACAGCATTACCCACGTGCATGGATAATGCATGGGTTGTCGCGGCAGTCAGAACCGTCGCGACATAGAGACGCATCGCCACGATGCGTCGCGACAATAAATCCGAAATAATCGTGAATTATCAGCCAATCACATGATAAGATAAGAGTTATTAAGCCCCAAGGACTCTCTCAAAGTGATAATGTGCGGGATTTCAAGGCATTTCAATGGTTTAATGGGCTCAAAACAAGGCTAATGATGGGCTCAAGGTGAGTGACCAATTAGGGGCCCACTAAGATAACAAGAAATATACCTCAGCCAATTAGCCAGAACCGGGTGTCTACAATGTTTAGGGTGATCGTCAAGGAGACCGTCTCTCAGAATATCTCAACCATCGTCTCTCAGACCGTCTCCCAGATGCTCGCAGAATTGGGAATTCCTGGTAATAGAGCACCTCCTACACAGCAGCCTCCGGTAAGTATTTTATTTGATTGATTTTCTATTTGTTAACTCTAAATATCATCTTACAAAATATAAGAATTTAGATTGAGGAGGGAAAAATATCATTTTCTTAACTCTATGAACTTGGGTTTAAGGGTCCAAAATTGAAAAGAAAGGTCCAATCAATCTATCGATTGTTCCAACACGACATGGGGGGTGAAAGTAACCCGTAAAAACTGACAGAGTTCAAATTGAACTCCAAATTTGAGCTCAATGCTCAAATTTACATTTCTTAAAACAACTAACTTAATCGGGTTAAGAGGGCCAAAAATAAAAAAATAGATCTGATTAATTTGTCAATGACTCTAACACGACCGGGAAGGTGAGAGTGACTTGTAAAAACTGACGGAGTCCAAATTGAACTCCCGATATGGCTTGGGCAAACAATTTTGCATTTTCTTAACTATTTTAGTTTCAAATCTATGAACTTGGGTTTGAGGGTCCGAAATTGAAAAGAGAGGTCCAATCAATCTATCGATTGTTCCAACACGACATGGGAGGTGAAAGTAACCCGTAGAAACTGACGGAGTTCAAATTGAACTCCAAATTTGAGCTTGATGCTCAAATTTACATTTCCTAAAAAGAACTAACTTAATCGGGTTTAAGGGGGGTCAAAAATAAAAAAATAGGTCCGATTAATTTGTCAATGACTCCAACATGACCGGAAAGGTGAGAATGACTTGTAGAAACTGACGGAGTCCAAATTGGACTCTCGATATGGCCTGGACAAATAATTTTGCATTTTCTACTTTAGTTTCAAATCTATAAACTTGGGTTTGAGAGTCCGAAATTGAAAATAAAGGTACAATCAATCTATCGATTGTTCCAACACGACATGGGGGGTGAAAGTAACACGTAGAAACTGACGGAGTTCAAATTGGACTCCAATTTGAGCTCGATGCTCAAATTTACATTTCCTAAAAAGAACTAACTTAATCGAGTTTAAGAGGGTCAAAAATAAAAATATATATGTCCGGTTAATTTGTCAATGACTCCAACACGACCGGGAAGGTGAGAGTGACTTGTAGAAACTGACGGAGTCTAAATTGGACTACCGATTTGAGCAAAACGTTTAAAACTGTCATTCGTCAATTTCAGTTAAATGAAAAACATCTTGCTTTTAATTTTCAAGAAAAATTGATTTCATTATTAAGTATTGATTTTAATTTTTTTAAATGATATACAAGATCATCCGTCGCGAGATGTTGGACGAGACGACGACCAGGATGACACATATGCGGAGGATTTGTGATTCATTTTAGTTGTGTGCATGTTGTCATTTTATTATGGATGTATGATTAGTTTGTGTGTTTGTATTTTATGTGATGAATTTGAGATTTGTGGAGATTGTGATTTGTGTAGTTGATTTATTGTGGTTTTATGGTATTGTTATTTATCAGGTGATTTATAGTCATTTATGAAAATTTTAAAAAAAAAATATTGTAAAATAGCGATCGAATAGCGACGGATATATTTCCGTCGCGGATCGGTCGCTGACTTTGGTCGCTACACACATAGCGACGGAACTTGTTTGGTCGCTAGGTCAGTCTCTACACTAGAGACCGATATAGCGACCAATATAATCGGTCGCTGTCAGCGACCGAAATAGCGACCAATTATCGATCGCTGTGAGCGACCGTCCTGCGACCACGCCGGGCGGTCTCTATTCGCGACCGAACGTGCGACCGACCTGTTTTGGTCACTATCAGAGACGGATTCTGCGACCGATAACTATCGGTCGCTGTATAGCGACTATTATATAGCGACCGAAATATTCGGTCGCAACTCGGTGTCTATTCGGTCGCAGACGCTCCCAACGACCGAACAGAGACCGAATAGAGACTGAACTCGTCAGTCGCTATTTGCGCTTTTTCTTGTAGTGAGTCTAAAATCATTATTTATGAGCCCAAGTTACCAATTAAAAGTTCAGTTAAGATTTCAAATTCTAAGAATATTATGTCTAAACCCAACGATCATGTTTATGAGCTCATGGGTAATATTCTTGATTCTACCACCGCCATCGCCGTTGCTCACCAGTTGTCATCGCCGCCGCCACAATTCGTTGCCACTGCGACACCAAGCGAGTTGTCATTTTTATTAATATCATTTTGGTTAAGTCTGTCAACAGAAGACTCAAAAGAAATAAATTATACTTCAAGGATCACCATTGTAAGTATTTCAAGTATTTCCAAGCTCTCTAGATAGTGCTAAATTACTTGTAAGTCCTTGTTGTCATTCATAAGTTCATGTGTTTCATCACTGATAATCTTTTCATAGTTTCAATTGAAGTCAAGTTTCATCTTATATTGCTTTAAACTTCGTCATCCGAAGTCATGCATATTTTTGGTCATGATCAGTCGAATCTCTACTTTGTCATATACAAAGCTTGCTTCGTCATATCTGAAGTTGGCACTTCATCATGCATATTTTTAGTCATGATTAGTCAAAGTACCACTTCATCATATACAAAATTCCACTTTGTCATATACGAAGTTCACTTCGTTATATCAGAAGTTTTATACGAAGATTCACTTCAATCGACAACGTTATGATCTGTTTTATACGAAGTCCACTTCGTCATATCCGAAGTTACACTTCGACCGATAACGTTTTATTCTGGCCAGTCGAAGCTTTCACTTCGACCGTTTATGTTGTTTCCTTGACATATCAATTATCTTTAACTTAAACATTGATTACTCATTTTAAGTACACATCAATTACCTTTCTTTTTGATCCACATCGATTACCTTAGACATCGATTACCCTTAAAACATTGATTACTTTGTTTGGACATCGTATACCCTTAAACATCGATTACTTTGTTTGGACATCAATTATCCTTAGACATTGATTACCTTTAGACATCGACTGTCTTAAATATCGATTACTTTGCTTAAACATCGATTACTTTTTAGACATCGATTACCCTTAGACATCGAACTGTCCTGTTTAAACATCGATTACAGTTATATTCAAACATCGATTGTCAATTCATGGATTGTTCTTGAACATCGATTGCTCTTGGACATCGATTACTTTTTGAACATCGACTGTGTCTTAACATTGATTGGCATTATATTATTCTTTGCTATTTCAGATATATTAGTTTCAAATACCTTGATAATTATCTGAGCAATAACCCTACTGATTGTGGTTGAAATGATAATGAGTGTCCTTATGATAAATCTTTGTTATGAACATAACTTGGCACACTATATTTTTAAATCATTTTTAAAGATGTGTATTTCAAATTTCTTGCTAACTATTGCATATCCTTATTAAAGCTTTCGAGGATATCTTCTTGCAGAATGATTTTTTGACTGACCACTATCTTCATGATAAGTCTTCTAACACTTTGCATATGAACAGAAGTCTGTCTGTGGCTTACTGAGTCATGGGTCACAATTCTCTTGAAGAAAGCACTTTACGGTTTGTCATTCTTATAACAAGTCTCTTTATGATTTATATGGTGACAGAATGGACATTTCTATTTCTATATAACACTTTTTTCCACTGACTGAAGATCTCTCTTAGCATTTAATGCATGTAGGTTTCTGGTAGTCACATGATTCTACAACTCAAGACCTGCTGCGATTGCATGGAAACAAGCATCAAGAGATAAAGAGACAACGGACACTTCAACATATACTTCAATAGATACATCTGAAGAAAGCTGAAGTGCATATAAGAAGATGATGGCTGTGAAGAAAATAAATACAGGAAGAACAGATAAGCAACACACGTGGATTCATACAAGCCTTCACAACCACCATTGAGAGTAGTGCATCTTCACTCCAAGTCAATCTGCTCCGAGCTCTCCTAAAGCCCTCACTTGTTTTATTTGAGAGCGAGTGTTCTAAGAGGATAGCATCACTATCTATTTTCTTCCTCTCTCAGTTCGTGCCTCAGATCAAGTAGAGCATGTTATATAAGCTTGATCTAGGGGCCATCCCTTCAACTCTTCTTTAAGAGTGTTCCTCTTCATGCGAGAAGAGAAGACCTACTGTAAGTAGGTGGTTTAGTTCCCCTTGCTGAAGGGAAGACCTGTTGCTACAGGTGGCTGTATTACCTCTTCGCGGGTTGAAGAGAAGGCCAGCAGGTGCTGGATATGTAAGTGTCCTTGAGGGGGACTGTACCATTGGTTAGTGAAATCTCAAGTAGTTTCTTGGGGACTAGACGTAGAACTCTAGTGATAGGAGGTCCGAACCAGAATAAAAATCCTTGTGCATTTTTGTGTGATTGTTTTTATCTTACTTCCGCTGCTCACTAACTCTAACATCTACGCTTAGTGTGTTTTCTGTCTAAAGTTATTTTAAGCAGGAAAATTTTAAAGATATTCTTGAAGCAACCCATTCACCCCCCCCCCCCCCCCCCCCCGCTCTTGGGCTTGCAACCTTGCCAACATCCCCTACCGCGCCTCAACCTCTCCTGTAACAGTCGAGGTTCCAGCTTTGCCCACCGACTTCGACATTGTCAGCACAACCACAAATGAAAGGTCAAGGTAGGGGTGTTGGCTTCGGACCTCCTCAAGACATTGAATGTACTTATCATGCAACTCGACATTGTACGAGGGTACACACTCTCGAGTGACCAAATCTCAGAATTCCTACTAGTGCGGAAGGTCTTAATAGCATCCTCTCAGGCCAAGTCGAGCAATCGAGAGACTCCTCCTTCAACTGCTTAAGCTCATCCTTGGCTTCTTACGGGCCTTGTCGACCTCCTTGAGGGCCCCCTAAGCCTTCTTGTGAGAATTCTCGATTGCCACATGGGCTACTTTCTCTCAATCCTTGATCTTATGGAGTCGAAAGATTGTCAGGTTGAGCTTGTCTTCTCTTGCCTATGCTTCACATTCAAGGTGGCCCCATTTGTGGAGGTGAATTTTGGTGGCCTTCACCAGGACCACAACTTCTAATGCCCTATGCAAGGCGGATCACATCACACCCGATGTCGAAGCATCTACCAACACCTTTTAATCTCGAGACAAGAGGCACACATCCCTCAGTGCCTCTGCAACGTCTGAGTTCTCCAGGTTGTGTGTCGCCATCACTTGCCAAGAGTGGGGCATAGGCGAGACATCTCCTCAGTGGGTCCCTATCCTGACCCAGTGGGACGAGACTAGGTCCGCTCACGAACATGCATCTTTTGGATGGCCTGACCCTTCTTTGGTAGAGGTGAAGCCTTGGCCGCTATAGCTTCTTGAGCCACCTTAGGAGCTTCCACCGAAGTCCCCGCAGCCTTCTTCTTCCTGGCAATCAACATGGCACACAACACCCCAATGTCCATCCTACCTACCAAAGAACAACAAAAAGTAAATAATGCAAGACAAGAAGATCATGCTCTGAACGATAGAAGACTAAACTAACCCTGTGAATGGGCAAGACTTAAGTCAGCCTGCACTACAATGCCCTTGGTGAGGAGATGTGTAGCACCCTGAAAATTAGTGATAAATTAAGAGAACAAATTAGGGTCTTATTAAAGCATTGTCCAGTAAACAATAAAATATAAACCCCCATAAATGAATTATCAAACCATGTTCAACAATCGATGTGAGAACACACCAATAGATATGCAACTATGTTTATAACATCAACTGGTAGAAATATAATAGCAATCGATGTTAAAGGTACAATCGATGTTTAGAGGAACAATCGATGCTGGTAGCAATCGATGTTTAAAGGAGCAATTGATGTTATGTTTAAAGGAACAATCGATGATGGTAGAAATCGATGTTTAAAAGATCAATCGATGTTTAAAGGAGTAATCGATGTTAAAGGAACAATCGATGTTGGTAGCAATTGATGTTTAAAGGAGCAATCAGTGTTGGTGGCAATCGATGTTTAAACAGACAATCGATATGCATAACAACAATCGATGTTGAGGGCAATTGATGTATCAAATCGACTGGACCAATGATAATGTTGTCAATCGAAGTGGACTTCATATTTGACTTCGGATATGACAAAGTTAACTTTGACTGATCACGACCAAAATGAAGTGGACTTTGGATATGATGAAGTTAGCTTCAGTTGACTACGACCAAATCGTGTATGACTTTATATATGACAAGTTATCGATCATTGCTAAACTATAAAATCTGTGTTAATTAAATATCTGATAAATAGAAGGGGCTGGAAACATGAAAAGTGTGGGCCATAAAATAATGTCTAAAGACAAGCCTAACTAAAAATTATATGGATTCGCTTCCTAAAAACTTAGGGATGAACTGATAAGGAAATAACTCTTACGGAAGTTATGGAACATGATAGGACTCCTACCAGGAGTTAGGAAACTACAAACTTGAAATTTTCACCATCCTTAGACTTCCTTATTAACCCAGATTCGTGCCCCATCAAAAGGAGGAGTTTTTCGAAAGGCTTCCTACTCCAATTGGGAAGGGAAAATCTCCAGACATAGAAGGGATTGAGCTAAAACCGCAATCATATTTCCCTAGTTACAATAGGACTCCTAACAACCTTAAACCTATAAATACTCATCATAAACCCTTGGGGATGAGTTAGCAACTGTTGGGAGACTTGTGAAGACTAGCTAGAGTGCTGGAGGAGGAAGAGATCGCCTTGATCGGAGCTTTCCTCCCCAAACCCGTGTTCTACTTCATCCTACAGAAGACCCTTCTAGGAACGATCAAAGGTAGGTAATCTCAGGCATCAACCTAAACCTACAGTATGTCTTTTGTGAGTTTTTCAAGTCTAGTCTTGCGTGTTCCTATTCTCTTGATTTCATCGATTATGTAAAGAGTATCAGGTTGTTTTCTTGCATCTTATGGAACTAGGTCAAAAGAACGCCATAGATTTGTCTACTGTTTTGTTTCCAGAAATCTCTTTTGTTTATAGTTTCATCTCAGGTAACCCTAGATTCAGAGTACATATCAAGCAAGCGAGTTACGTTGTTTTCCTAGTCTGTCAGTATGTGTTTCAGTCTACGTCTGTGCTTTAAAAGCCATAAACCACATGTTAAAACGCTATTTACATGAATATGATTCCAACTTCAAATATGGAAGTTACTGATCATATTATCCTTGATTTTGTCCCATCATTCTTATGTCCCAATGCAAATTATGATGTTTTGATAAAAGTTGCAAGAATACATGCTAGGTTCGATGTGAGTTTACATGCTATCTTACTAGGTCCTGACTCTTCTTATTGGATATGTTTTATGGTTACTACATGCACTGTCATTTTCCTGCGAACATAGTTATGAAAGTCTTTGTACTTTGTGGGATTTTCCCATAGAAACCCTTACAGATTGTGCCTTAGAGTTCCCTGGAATCCTCCGACTCTCTATTATGTATACATCTCGTTCATCTGTGGTCAACAATATCGTTAAGTTTATGGAACTAAAAGAAATAATGACCAGCCATGCGCTATCCGGAGTGAGTCGCTCGATTATTGACATCATGAAATCATGTTCATATGACTGTCTTTCTTGAAACCATCATGAACATGATATCGAATGTATATTTCCTAAAAACTCTTGTTACTGGCCATGATTGACTGTAGGTATCTACATTTGAAAATAGTGAGATGTGGATCAGGCACGGCGAGTGTCCAAGGGCTCCAGTCTAGCCCCAACAACACAGAGTTGTAAATATACTATTAACCATAGGGTATAATGATTATTGGCGTTGCATCTACGCTGGGAGTACTATCTTGTTGTCCTAGATACAATAACCACATACACGTGTCCCAGTGTGCATTCCAAGGTCGCACAGATCCTTAGTGCACATTAGTGTCATCGTGCCTGATTACTGTTACATGTTAAAAGTTCTTGCTCGTGCGTGTTTGCTTGCTTGTGTGATATGGCCATCCTGCATTCTTGCAAAAGACTGATATCCTGCGTGCTTGTATATACTGTTCCTTTTCTAGTTCTTTCCTATTACATAATATTAGATCTTCATCAATCTCTCTGGTTCAATCTATCTTGCTCTCATATCGTGTTGTATTGGTTTATCGTTCATGCATATATTGATAAATCGTGCCTACCTAATTCTTAAAATGTTAATCACTTTTATCATTGCCTGCATGTTGAGGTATAAATCCTACTGTGATAGTTTGCTCATACCTTCTTGTTAACATTCTAAGTGATATAGACTAGGAAGAAGAAGGCTAGGCATTTGATGGGAACGCATCTGAGTGATGAGCACACCCCATCCTTAGTATTTGTAGTTGGTTTATTTCAAGAGTAGTCAATGTAGTAGGATGTGAGGATTACAGACTTATGTAACTTTCTTTCTTTTTTTCTGAGTTGTTATGAGTTTGAAGTTAACAATATTAGGTTTAACATTAATGAGATTTGGAATATTAGTTAGTGGCGGTTATTATGTGGGCCCTATTATGTTGTGTAGATGCACATCAAAAGCTCACTAACTAGAGGCTTCTTTACCGATTGTCCACGTCTTCGAATATCAACTTTTAATCTCAATAATATTTCCGTTGTGTTCGTTCTCGGGACGTGACAGTTTAGTGGTATCAGAGCCTAAGAACTTAATAGAATTTTATGTCTTAGGTTTAAGTGATACCCAAGAATTTAGGTCATGGATGTTACATGTAGTACCTAGCGAGAATGGGTAGAGACTAGGAATAAACTAGAATTGTGAACTAAGCACCCATACCCATCAATCTTTTTGATATAACTAAGGACATTACTGGTTGCTATCCTTTTCTCAGGAACTTCATTAATTCTTGAGCGATGGCTCGCAATCAATGGTAGGCAATGCAAGAAACTATGGTGAGACTAACCCAGGCATTACAGAATGTAGTGTAAGCTGGAAACCAAGTAGGAGCTGAAGTTGGAGTTCGAAACGAAGCAAAAGACCTGCACCACAATTTTTGCAGTCTGAACCTCCCTCGCTTCTCTGAATCTCCTGACCCAGATGAGGCAGAAAATTGATTGGAGAAAATGGAAAGGATTTTCCAAGTGATGCAATGCTCTGAGAGGGAGAAGGTATTGCTGGCTACCTTCCAAGTGAGCAAAGATGCTAGAGCATGGTGGAAGGCCACATCAGCTCATTTGCCTAATGTGGCAGAGCTAGAATGGGAAGGGTTCCTAAAGATATTCCAGGCAAAGTACTTCTCTAAAAGGGCTCAGGAAAGGAAGGTTGTGGAGTTTGCCGCACCTAAGCAGAGAAGTACATCTATGGCCGAGTATGAGGCTCAGTTTGCACGTTTGGCACAGTATGCCCCACATCTGGTGGGTACTGAAAGATTGAAGGCAAACTAGCTCATGGATGGGTTGCGGCCCATGTTTATTGTTGGGACTGCACAACATCCGCACTTATGCGGAAATGGTCTAGAGAGCACAACTGGTAGAAGACACCATGGCCAAGGTAGAAGACTTGAAGGGGAAGGAGACGACAAAGCCGGTCTTTATCAAAAGAGGAGCAGCCAATACTACGGGAACTTTCTGCAATAACAACAACAATAATAAGAACAACAACAAAAAGCCAAACACTGGAAAAGACTATGGTATAGAGAAGAAGGTAAAGGTGGAAGGAAGATAGTTAGCTAAAAATTGTCGTTTCTGCGACAAGCCTGGACACCGAGCCAAGGAATGCTAGAAGAATCTCGGAGCTTGCTTGAGGTGTGGTGGACGTGATCACCGCATACCTGACTTCCCTATACTGAAGGACCAGCCTGGGAGAGCCCAGAATGTACCCCGGCGTCAGGGATTCCTTAATGCAGTGATGGAAGCTGATCTACTTGAGGAAGGAGGTGTGGTGGAAGATACCATCATTATCCACTCTCAACCTACTTTTGTTCTCATTGATATTGGAGTTGCGTATTCATTTGTTTCAACTTCATTTGCTGCAACTCTGTCTGTCAAACTAGTCCCCATGAAATCCAAAGTCATTGTAGCTTCTCCCCTTGGTTTTGAGTCTGAACTTACACACTACCTACCTAGATGTGAAACCATGATTGGAGGGCAGAATCTCCTTGCCAATCTCATTTTCTTAGATATGAAGGGGTATGACGCTATATTGGGTGTGGATTGGTTGATTGAGTATGACGCCCATGTCAATTGACGTCATAGGAGGGTCACCTTTAGAAAACCAACCCTTCCAAAACTCTCTTTTCTTGGCACTTTTTACCATACACACCATGTCCTTATTTCATCCCTTAAAGCTTCCATATTGATCAACCAAGGTTGTAATGCTTTCCTAGTCTCGGTTATGGAAACTGAAAAGAAGAAACCCATTCTAGAGGAAATACCCATAGCCAAAGATTACCCTAATATCTTTCTAGAAGATTTACCAGGAATACCACCCGAACGGGAGGTAAACTTCACCATCAAATTACTCCCTGAGGCAGCCCCGGTAACCAAAGCACCATATCGCATGTCGCCCACGGAATTGCAGGAGTTGAAAAGGTAGATCCAAGAACTATTGGATCAAGGTTTTATTAGGCCCAGCATATCCCCATGGGGTGCGCCGGTTTTGTTTGTCAGAAAGAAGGATGGATCAATGAGGCTTTGCATTGATTATCTTCAGATGAACCAGTTAACCATCAAGAATAAATATCCACTACCACATATCGATGAGCTGTTTGATCAGATCTCTGGTGGACAGTATTTCTCTCTAAGATCGACTTAAGATCAAGTTATCATCAGCTAAGAATCAAGGAAGAGGATATCCACAAGTCTGCATTTAGAAGTAGATATGGACACTATGAGTTTGTGGTCATGTCGTTCGGCTTGACAAATGCTCCAATGGCCTTTATGCAACTCATGAACAATGTATAGAGGCCGTACTTAGACCAATTTGTAGTAGTATTTATTGATGACATTCTCATCTACCCCAAATCAAAAGGAGAGCATGAAGAACATTTGAAGATTTCTCTACAAGTGCTTAGAGATAACCAACTCTATGCAAAACTTAGACAATATGAGTTATGGATGGAGGAGGTGTCTTTCCTTGGTCATATCATATCCAAGGAAGGTATCTATGTGGACCCGTCTAAGGTGGAGGCAATAAAGAGTTGGGGAAGGCCGACAACTGTCTCGGAAATTAGAAGCTTCTCGGGTCTGGCTGGATACTATCGACGATTCATTAAAGACTTTTCAAAGATAGCTATACCACTGACCAGACTTACTTGGAAGGAGAATCCATTCATATGGACGGCCAAATGTGAAGGTAGTTTCTTGTCCTTGAAATAACATTTAACTTCGGCACCGGTGTTGACACTACCTGTAGCTGGAGAAAGCTTCGAAGTATACACTAATGCATCAGGATTCAGCCTTGGCTATGTGTTGATGCAAAATAGAAAAGTGATATGCTATGCTTCTAGACAGTTGAAGAAGCATGAAGATAATTATCTTGTACATGTCTGCAGCTAGCGACTGTAGTCTTCGCTTTGAAGATATGGCGTCACTACTTATATGTGAGAAGTTCATTTATTTTCTGACCATAAAAGTTTGAAATACCTATATTCTCAGTAGAATTTGAACATGAGGCAGCAGAGGTGGTTGGAGCATCTGAAGGACTTTGACTTCACTATCCAGTACCATCCAAGAAAAGAAAATGTTGTGGTAGATGCCCTTAGTAGGAAGCCAATGGCTACCTTATTAAGCCTCATGGTGGGAGAATGGCGGTTGCCCGAAGAATTTTCCCAGTTGAACTTAGATGCTGATATCAAGGAAGACGGGTGCTGGATTGCTAATATTAGGGCACAACCCACCTTACTTGAAGATATTTGAACAGTACTCCAAGACAATGATCCTATGCTTGTAGGAGTAAAGGTTAATCTGGACCAGAGGCCAGATTTTTCCTTAGCTGAAGATGGAAGATTGTTGTTCCAAGGGCGGGTCTGTGTACCCAACCATGTCGAAACAAAGAAGGCAATCATGGACAAAGTTCACAAGATAAGGTATACCATTCACCCTGGAACTACCAAAATGTACCAAGACTTAAAAAGAAGTTTTTGGTGGCCTAACATGAAAAGGGAAGTGGCAGAATATGTCGCCCGATGCTTAACCTGTCAACAGATCAAGGTAGAACACTTGCGTCCTGCAGGTAAATTAAAATCCCTAGAGATTCCAACATGGAAGTGGGAAGGTGTAGGGATGGACTTCATCTTCGGACTTCCTAAATCTAGAAGTGAATTCGACGGAATATAGGTGATTGTCGACTGCTTAACCAAGTCAGCTCACTTCTTACCAGTTAAGAATAAGTGGACAATGGATGTTCTAATAGCATTGTATGTGAAGGAAATCATCAGACTACATGGAGTACCTATGTCCATTGTATCTGATCGAGACCCAAGGTTTACATTCAATTTTTTGAAAAGATTACAATATTCCTTGGGATATAGATTAAATTTCAGCACAGCTTTCCATCCACAGACCGATGGTCAGACTGAAAGAACAAACCAGGTGATAGAAGACATGCTTAGAGCCTGTGTTTTGGACTTTGGAGGTAGTTGGCATGAACATTTACCTCTTGTGGAATTTTCCTACAATAATAGCTACCAAGCTAGTATCCAAATGGCACCATTCAAGGCACTATATGGCAAGAGCTGTCGATCTCTGATCTGTTGGTATGAGGTCAGTTAAAGGCAACTGTTAGGTCTAGAAATAGTGAGAGAAACTATAGAAAAAGTAAAAATCATTAAAGAAAGAATGGTAGTAGCACTGCAGAGCCAGAAGGCTTATGCAGACACTAAAAGAAGGGATATGGGATTTCAGGCTGGTGATCATGTGTTCTTAAAAATATCACTAAGCTGTGGAATCAGAAGGTTCGGAATCAAAGGCAAGTTATCACCAAGATTCATCGTCTTATTCGAAATCCTTGAAAGAGTAGGTGAAGTTGCATATCTTTTAGCATTGCCTCCACAATTGGATGGAGTACACAATGTATTCCACATATCTATGTTGAAGAAGTATGTGTGTGATCCTTTTCACGTCATCGAATATGAGTCTCTGGTGTTCCATAAAGATAGGACTTATGAGGAGAAGCCAATTAAAATTATAGACTGTGAACTGTGCCAGTTAAGGAACAAGGTTATTCCCTTGGTAAAGGTCAGATGGAATCAATGCCTGGATGAGGATGATACATGGGAAACAGAAGAAGTCATGCGTAAGATATTTCAGAGTTATTCATAAGTAAGTAATCTTCCTAATTCATTATATTCTATCTATGAATTTGGGGATCAAATTCTCTTAAGTGGGGGAGGGTGTAGCACCCTAAAATTAGTGATAAATTAAGAGAACAAATTAGGGTCTTATTAAAGCCTTGCCTAGTAAACAATAAAATATAAACCCCAATAAATGAATTATCAGACCTTGTTCAACAATAGGTGTGAGAACACACCAATTGATATGCAACTATGTTTATAACATCAACGGTAGAAATATAATAACAATCGATGTTAGTGGCAATCGATGTTAAAGGTACAATCGATGTTGGTAGCAATCGATGTTTAAAGGAGCAATCAATGTTAGTGGTAATTGATGTTTAAAGGAACAATTGATGATGGTAGCAATATATGTTTAAAGGAGCAATCGATGTTAGTGGCAATCGATGTTTAAAGGAACAGTCGATGATGGAAGCAATCGATGTTTAAAGGAGCAATTGATGTTGGTAGCAATATATGTTGGTGGCAATCGATGTTTAAAGAGACAATCGATATGCATAACAACAATCGATGTTGAGGGCAATCGATGTATCAAATCGACTGGACAAATTATAATGTTGTCAATCGAAGTGGAATTCGTATATGACTTCGGATATGATGAAGTTAGCTTCGAATAATTACGACCAAAACGAAGTGGACTTCGGATATGACTAATTTAGCTTCGACTGACTACAACCAAATCGTGTATGACTTCGTATATGACGAAGTTATCGGTCATTGCCAAACTATAAAATCTATGTCAATTAAATATCCTATAAATAGAAGGTTAGGATAAACATGGAAAGCATGGGCCATAAAATCATGTCTAAACCCAAGCCTAACCTAAAATACGGATTCGCTTCCTAAAAACTTAGGGATGAACTGATAAGGAAATAACTCTTATAGAAGTTCTGGAATATGATAGGACTTCTACCAAGAGTTAGGAAACTAAAAACTTAGAAATTTCACCATCGTTAGACTTCCTTATTAACCCAGATTTGTGCCCCATCAAAAGGAGGAGTTTTTCGAAAGGCTTCCTACTCCAATTGGGAAGGGAAAATCTCCAGACATATAAGGGATTGAGCTAAAACTGCAACCCTATTTCCCTGGTTACAATAGGACTCCTAACAAGCTTAAACCTATAAATACTCATCATAAACTCTTGGGGACGAGTTACCAACTGTTGGCAGACTTGTGAAGACTATCTAGAGTGCTAGAGGAGGAAGTGATCGCCATGATCGGAGCTTTCTTCCCCAAACCCCCATTTTGCTTCATCTTGCAGAAGACCCTTCTAGGAACGATCAAAGGTAGGTAATCTCGGGCATCAACCTAAGCCTAGAGTATGTCTTCTGTGAGTTCTTAAAGTCTAGTCTTGTGTGTTCCTATTCTCTTGAATTCACCGATTATGTAAAGAGTATCTGGTTGTTTTCTTGCATCTCATGGAACTGGGTCAAACGAACGCCATAGATTTCTCTACTGTTTTGTTTCCATTAATCTCTTTTGTTTATAGTTCCATCCCAGGTAACCCTGGATTCAAGGTACAGATCAAGCAAGTGAGTTGTGTCATTTTCCTAGTCTGTCAGTGTGTGTTTTAGTCTATGTCCGTGCTTTAAAAGTCATAAACCACATTTTAAAATGCTATTTACATGAATATGATTCCAACGCCAAATATGGAAGTTATTGATCATATTATCCTTGATTTTGTCCCATCATTCTTATGTCCCAATGCAAATTATGATGTTTTGATAAAAGCTGCAAGAATATATGCTAGGTTCGATGTGAGTTTACATGCTATCTTGCCATGATCCTTACTAGATCCTGACTCTCCTTATTGGATATGTTTTACAGTTACTATATGCACTATCATTTTCCTGTGAACGTAGTTATGAAAGTCTTTATACTCTGTGGGATTTTCCCATAGAAACCCTAACGGATTGTGCCTTGGAGTTATGACTATTGTCATCATGAAATCATGTTCACATGACTATCTTTCTTAAAACAATCATGAACATGATATCGAATGTATATTCCTTGAAAACCCTTGTTACTGGCCATGATTGACTGTGGGTATCTACATTTGAAAATAGTGAGATGTGGATCGGGCATGGGAGTGTTCAAGGGCTCCAATCTAGCCCCAACAATAGAGAGTTGTAAATATACTATTAACCATAGGGTATAATGATTACTGGCGTTGCATCTGCGCTGGGAGTACTATCTTGTTGAATGCTAGATACAATAACCACATACACGTGTCCTAGTGTGCATTCCAAGGTGGCATAGATCCTTAGTGCACATTAGTGTCATCGTACCTGACTACTGTTACATGTTAAAAGTTCTTGCTCGATGTTTGCTTTCTTGTGTGATATGGCCATCCTGCATTCTTGCAAAAGAGTGATATCCTGCGTGCTTATATATACTGTTCTTCTGTTAGTTCTTTCCTGTACATCATGTTAGATCTTGATCAATCTCTCTGGTTCAATCTATCTTGCTCTCATATCGTGTTGTATTGGTTTATCATTCATGCATATCTTGATAAATCTTGTCTGCCTAATTCTTAAAATGTTAATCACTTTTATCATTGCCCGCACGTTGAGATATAAATCCTATTGGGCTAGTTTACTCATACCTGCTTCTTAACATTCTAGGTGATATAGACTAGGAAGAAGAAGGCCAGGCATTTGATGGGAACGCATCTGAGTGATGAGCGCACCCCATCCTTAGTATATGTAGTTGATTTATTTTAAGAGTAGTCAATGTAGTAGGATGTGGATTATAGACTTATCTAACTTTCTTTTTTTCTGAGTTGTTATGAGTTTGAAGTTAACAATATTGGGTTTAACATTAATGAGATTTGGAATATTAGTTAGTGGCGGTTACTATGTGGGCCCTATTATGTTGTGGAGATGCACATCAAAGGCTCTCTAGCTAGAGGCTTCTTTGCCGACTATCCACATCCCATAATATCAACTTTTAATCTCAATAATATTTCCACTATGTACATTGTCAGGACGTGACAGTGAGATGTAGGGTTGAGAGTACCAGAGTACGATGATGCTGATAAATAGCTCTTTGGGAGCTTCTCAGATCTTCGGATTGTGAACATGTTGCTAACCCTCTCCCCTCTTGGCCTAACAAGAAGAAGAGGTTACTAGGGCTTTCTAAGCCTGAGCAACCACATATAGCCACTCCTTGTGCATCACGCTACATGGAAAGGAATAGCAAGATAGAAAAAAAATCAATTAGGGGCAAAAGTCACCCCCACACAATGACACATGACAAGGAAAGCAAAGATGACTTGCCAACTATTCGACCTAAGCTACACGAGGGCAATGAGAAGATACCCAAGTAGATTGGCTATGAAAGGAGATACTGGTAAGCAGAAGTCAGCCCAAATTGCTTCCTCATACATGCACATGAATTCTTCTCAGCCTGTGTCAGCACATTCCTCGGTCTAAGGAGTGGCAAGCTCGTAGCTATCCGTGATACAAAACGTCTCAGCCCAAAGCATCATGAGGTCATCATTGGTGACACTAGAGGCACCTTGCCTAACTAATTAAGCACCTCGGTGAGAAGCTCTAGTGATGACAACACTCGTCTTGGCATCCTCTAAGCTAGAAGACAGTCTTCTCAGGCGTCAGGGCTGCTCTTGAATGTTTAGCCTCCTCAACCTCCTTGACAACAGGAGCAAACCTCGGCTGATATGCCACCCTTGAGTCTCCAATTAGGGGAGTCAAACTCAAAAGATGATGACCTAGTAGGAGATTTGGAGGAGGCCCTATATGGAGCTTCCTTGAACTGAGACTAGACGAGGAGACACTTTCCCCTAAACTACCTGGTGACATGGCTAGAAGGGGAAGATGACCTACCTAGATCAAGTGGTTGTTAAATTATATGCCGACCTAAGAAGAAGAAGACTTCCTAAAGCACTGAAGCGAACTCTAGTCGCTCGAGGTGATCGTCAAGTAGTAAAAGTGGCCCCTCCATCCCCATCATGTTCTTTATAGCAAGGAGGGAGCATCGTTCTGGCTCCGGGTAGGGAACAACTGTCTCGCACCTAGCCAACATGTAGAAACATCGTACGTAGCATCCAATGCAACCACTCAAGACAAGATCAAATCAGCACCAATATAGTGCATGTGGCCTAATAGTGGCTCAATGGTCCCTAACAGGCTAACAGAGGGGAATCTTAGCATTCCATTTAGTGGGAAGACCTTCCTTGTAACGGACCGGGGTATTTATGCCCTTAAGGCTCCATAATCAGATCCGCCTCCCGCGAACGGACCGAAGTCTCGCAAGGGATATCTCACACACGTGTCCAGTAAGAGTATAAAAGACAAACCACAAGAAAATAAGACACAAGAAAGTACATGTGCTCATATCTGATCACAAATTTGTACAACTGTCCTATTACATTAATACATGTCCAATTAAAAAGAGTACAACTACCTGGGGCATACCCCGAGGGAGCACAAGCTCACAGAACACTAACTACTACACTACTACTGCTGGTGGTACAAGTCTGTCACAACACCGCTGCAAGCCAATCACACGGCAAGCCCTGAAAAGAACTGTAGGGGAGTGAGCCTCAACAAGTCACTGGCTCAGCAGGGGCTACCCAAAACAACACCGTAACCACAGACACCTCAACCCCAATGGGTTTCACTGGCAACATCAATAGCCAAACCATTTCATGCTCACATCATAACAATAAATAACAATTAAACATAATCATGATAATAAACATAAAGTCCTCAGAAGAAAGTAGGACTACAGGACTAACATAATATCATTAGTCAATCCAACAACTAAAGTGCCTAAACCACAGTCTCACTGGCACACTGCTACAACAACAGGTTGCCTAAGCTATAAGCCACACAGGCAAGTTACTGCACAGGCTACAAGCTTCACAGGCGAATCTCAAACATTTGAGTAACAGGACTGCTAACAAAGAGCTGATCCTTTATACGCCAAACCTTACTACATTGGAAACTACAAGGTAACAGGACTGGCTATCACGAAGTCAATCCATAACACACTTAAAACTATAATTGGAATCATACCCAAGAAGAGTAAAACTCAACAAGTGGAAGGTCTCACACGGCCTCCACGGAGCACAGCTCTACTAAACCACAATATGCCTAGGCCACAAGCCTCATCGGCAAATTACCCACAAAGTAACATAATTAATAATCACAAACTAATCCACAATAAATTATAAATAAAGATCTACTTAAAACGGATAGGATACAACAAGTGGCAGGTCAAACCACAAGACCTCCATAACACACAAGTACCCGGAAAGGTTGGTATACATCTACCACCACAAAACTACAAAGTAACCCACGAAGAGAACAAGTACCTACTACTCTGAGGTACCACAACACAAACACCCGAACAAGGGTACAAGAAGGTGATAAACACCACACTGAACCACAATTATATTATACCTTTACTTAGGCACAATATTACAAGTGAAACCTCAACCGGCAAGTCACACAAACCACAACTCAGCCACAACTGTGCCAACACCAGGGCACACCTCGAAAAGGTCAAACCTTGACCACGAGTCACAAACTCACAAACTACGACAAGTAGCAAAGCACGAGTCGCGAAGAACGACGTCACCACAAACACAACTGGAGCTAACTAAGCACGAGTCAGAAAGAACGACGCCACCACACGGGAACGGACTACTAGCTAATCAAGCTAGTATCCAACCCGGACAACACAACACAAGAACAACCTCTCAGCCTCGCAGTCACGGACGAAAGGTCCAACTGCCGCTCCACGAAAATAAGTCAAACAACTGTGGAGACCAACCAACACCACACCTACAGACACACAGCTACAGGCCCATGCCTGGCACCTCTAGAGTCTCCGGCGGAGCACCCTAAAGTGAGGCACTGGAAAACAGGACTAGCTGGGGACCAGTGTCGACTACTGGTGTCCGTACCCCCAACTACGAGCGCGCTACAAGCGACTACACACCCACAAACACAAGCCGCTGCCCTACTGTCGTCTTTCCCTCAGCCGGACATACAACTCAAGCACAGGAGTGAGGGTGCCCAGGAAGACGACACAGACCTCAACAGTATAACACAAGTACCGAGACAAAACCCCGAGCACAACAAACACACGTGCCTGGCTCACAAAGAACTTGGGGTACCCGACTAGAGAGGCATTCCGGAATAGGCGCCGGACCACCACACTCGGCAAGCTCAAACCACGATACTTACACATATAGCCTTTACTTAAATTCACAATATACAAGTGTTAGGATTAGCTTAACATCGGTCACCATGTGACCCCAAAGCTATCCCACACCAACACATATCTGAACACAAACTTGCCTATCATTGGTCACCTCATGACCTCCGTGGCAACACACACACTACTTAATACGAATCAATATAATATTATTCAAAAGACAACACAACCAGGGCTAGGTCAATGTGGACCTTCACTGCCCAAACACCACAAAGTCATGGCTAGGCTCACACAGGAACCTCACTGCCCAGTACTACGACAAATCATAAGAATTACATTACGACAAAGAGTGTAGTATACACACACTCAAACCACGTAGACAACACGTGTATAATACACCCTGGTTGGTGTACCACACGTCAGTCACGTAAACCACATGTCCAACACATGGACAACATGCTCACAAACTTAAACCATTATGTACATCACACCTCATTCACGTAAAACATGCCCATTACATGAGCAGTATGCTCCAAGAGCATAACAAGTGCACTAGCTCACACCGGTCATCGCCATGCACACACAAACACGTAAAACAGATAGTGCTGACGCATGCACAAATTAGCGGCAATATCGATTGCCGTCTAAAGTATGTGAACGGCAGCCTCCATTGCCGCCAACACCAAGTAAGCGACCACCACTTGGCCGTTTACCCAAATCAACGGCTAGATACCTAGCCGTTAATCTCCCAATGAAGAACTCTACGTCAACCGATGTTGACGCCAATATCTTCACTGCAGAACCCGCCAGAACACAAAAATGGCCCTAGGCCGATTGCATAAGCAATCAAGCCATAAATACAATAGAAAAAACAGGGAAACACTCCCCCTTACATGCATATACCATAATTAAATCAAAGAAGCAAGATCCAATACTTGGATCGATCAAACCACCCGATTTTCCAACATGAAAACCCATTTTCCCAAAAACTCAATTAATCATGCAATCTACACTAACAAACCACAACAATCAACCATGAGGAATCCGGGGTCCAGTCCCTACCTCAGAAACGCAATTAAACTCCCGAAGAACCTTGAATCATGCTGAAACCCGAGAAACGCCCCACGAACACCGCGCTCCAATCCGCCATTCCCCGCCCGATCTGCCGCTACCACGCGCACCATGGCCTTCCCACGAGCTCCCGCCGACCGTCAGAACTCGCGAAGAAGCTTAAGGGTGAAGGTGGGCGAAGTGGAGAAAAAAAAAGATAAGAGAACAGGGCTCGGGTCTGCCCTAAAAACACAGGCGCCACAGGTTAACGTCAACCTATGCGCCGCTAACAAAACCGCCCCAACTAGGCGTCCACATAGCTCGACGCCAATTCAAGCAATTGATGTCTACATCGATGGACGCTAAAACCATGTTAACGGCACACCATGGCCGCCAACACAAAGTCGACGTCACCCACCTGGACGCCAACACACTGTTGATGTCCAGCACACTGAACACCAACACAGACCCATAACCAAGCCCGGTAAGGATCTAATAAGAAACACACAACACTAATGGGCCTCACATTGGCCACCAAACCCGCTAAACCTGGATCCACGGGGATCCGAAAAACGCACGACGTTACATTATTATCACCTAAAAACAAATGTCGTCCTCGACATATAAAACAAACCACAACAATCCGGATTATCACCTAAAAACAAATAAAGCCGAACACAGAACAAGTAGGATACTCTTTCTCTGCTTTAGCCTTTCAATTATATCTCACAATTATTCTGTTCTGTCAATTCCATTGCCTTTCTTTAGCTTTCAACCGTAGGCGATCCTACCTTGCCAATGGTGCTTTATCTCCTTGGATTGAACCTGCTTCCACAATTTCTGGGCTGTGTTTGCAACATTTCTTTCGAGACCACTTTACCTTTCTCGAATATCTTACACTGTAGTATTCTTTCATACCACCATTTTCTTTTTCCATTTATCACTGCTTGCTGTTATCCTGCCTCATCTGTATTTATATTCACAACTGACACTTCTTCAAAGAAAACCAATCACTATCTTTGAATTTCCTGTTCTTTTATATTATTCTGTTCATACCGCTTAAAGTCAATCTCTGATTAAAAATCATAATAAATTCTGTTCCTTTATTCCGCTGCGCAAAACTTTACACTTTCTCTTTATCCCACAAGCCTTGAATAATCTGTGAATATTAAATCTTTCTTTGCTTCTACTTCCGCTGCGCTACTCTGATCACACTGAACACTTTTGCAAAATATTTCACAATTTCTGCTCACATTATTACTTTCAATTACTTTCTTATGGCTTCAACTGCTTTTCAAATCATCCCATTCAATTAATTCATGCTGAAGAAATTACTGCAATTTCGACCTATCAAATTGCTATTAACATGCTTTACTCTTCATATATCTTTCTTGCTTTACTGACATTCTCTGGCTAATCTCATAATTCTGGGGCATAAACTTCCAAAACCTTAATCAATCTGCTCCAGCATTAAACCCTGAAATATCTTAATAACAATTCCTTTCTGCTCAATTGAATTATTTCTTTGCACCAATATGCAAACTCTAACTGATATTTCCTAACTCATCTGATCTTATTCATTTCATCATTTGCTAAATTCTTCATTTCTCTAATCCATATCTTTCTGCAAAATACCTCTCTTATTTCATTAAATGTTCTTTCTGAAAAACTTCTCATAATTTGCCATTCATCAACTAAATATTCCTCTTGTGCAATTCTCACAAATTCTTATTGCACACTAATCCTTCTTTTCTCTCTTTCTTTATTCAATCCTGATCATTTCTATATATGTATATACCAATCTTCATATCGCACTTTTTGTTACCATCATTATTCATAACAACATTTTTCTCAAATTTCTGACTTCAGGCATATTTAATCTATCTGTCATAAATCACTGCTCTTTTATATACTAATACCTCTTTTAAAGCTGATCTGCTTTACTTATCATATCAAACTCTTCATACCATAATCACATTCTCATTCACACTGTTTCTTGATATCATCTAACTCAGATCTCTAATGCCACATTACATTTACTGAGGTTCTCTACTGCAACTTATCACCACACATTGACCTATTCTTTATCACCTTGTTACCATACACCTGTCTCTGCCAACTTTCTATCTCATTATAATTTACTTACTGAATTCCATATCCACACTTGCTAATCTCTTCAATTCCTTTAACTGCAAATCTTTAATATCAAACTGATCTATCACAGAAATACTTTATACTTGTCTCTGTTAACTCTGCACTTTATTAACATATAACAGGTATATCCTTCTCAAAGCACTACTTTACCTTTCTCCTCTAATCTCTACAACTGAAAACTTTTAAATACTATACTTTAACTGCTTTAACTGTACTAGTGCCAGGATGCAACCACACAACTTATACCACTATCCACGCTATGGCACAACAACTGCTCACAACTGCCAATTTAACAAACAGAAACACACGGTTTACGTGCCAAAAGCTCACGTAAAAACTACTTTATATCACACAAAACCGCAGACTTACTACCAGCAGTGGACATTAATCCAGTATTGGGACATTGTACTTTCAATGTCTTTTCATATTCTAACTGGACAGTGCTCTGATACCACTGTAACGGACTGGGGTATTTATGCCCATTAAGGCTCCATAACCAGATCCGCCTCCCGCGAACGGACCGAAGTCTCGCAAGGGATATCTCACACACGTGTCCAGTAAGAGTATAAAAGACAAACCACAAGAAAATAGACACAAGAAAGTACATGTGCTCATATCTGATCACAAATTTGTACAACTGTCCCATTACATTAATACATGTCCAATTAAAAAGAGTACAACTACCTGGGGCATACCCCGAGGGAGCACAAGCTCACAGAACACTAACTACTACACTACTACTGCTGGTGGTACAAGTCTGTCACAACATCGCTGCAAGCCAAACACACGGCAAGCCCTGAAAAGAACTGTAGGGGAGTGAGCCTCAACAAGTCACTGGCTCAGCAGGGGCTACCCAAAACAACACCGTAACCACAGACCCTCAACCCCAATGGTTTTACTGGCACATCAATAGCCAAACCATTTCATGCTCACATCATAACAATAAATAACAATTAACATAATCATGATAATAAACATAAAGTCCTCAGAAGAAAAGTAGGACTACAGGACTAACATAATATCATTAGTCAGTCCAAAAACTAAAGTGCCTAACCACAGTCTCACTGGCACACTGCTACAACAACAGGTTGCCTAAGCTATAAGCCACACAGGCAAGTTACTGCACAGGCTACAAGCTTCACAGGCGAATCTCAAACATTTGAGTAACAGGACTGCTAACAAAGAGCTGATCCTTTATACTCCAAACCTTACTACATTGGAAACTACACACAAGGTAACAGGACTGGCTATCACGAAGTCAACCATAACACACTTAAAATATAATTGGAATCATACCCAAGAAGAGTAAAACTCAACAAGTGGAAGGTCTCACACGGCCTCCACAGAGCACAGCTCTACTAAACCACAATATGCCTAGGCCACAAGCCTCATCGGCAAATTACCCACAAAGGTAACATAATTAATAATCAAAACTAAACCACAATAAATATAAACAAAGATCTACTTAAAACGGATAAGATACAACAAGTGGCAGGTCAAACCACAAGACCTCCATAACACACAAGTACCCGGAAAGGTTGGTATACAATCTACACCACAAAACTACAAAGTAACCCACGAAGAGAACAAGTACCTACTACTCTGAGGTACCACAACACAAACACCCGAACAAGGGTACAAGAAGGTGATAAACACCACACTGAACCACAATTATATTATACCTACTTAGGCACATATTACAAGTGAAACCTCAACCGGAAAGTCACACAAACCACAACTCAGCCACAACTGTGCCAACACCAGGGCACACCTCGAAAAGGTCAAACCTTGACACACGAGTCACAAACTCACAAACTACGACAGTAGCAAAGCACGAGTCGCGAAGAACGACGTCACCACAAACACAACTGGAGCTAACTAAGCACGAGTCAGAAAGAACGACGCCACCACACGGGAACGGATACTAGATGATCAGGCTAGTATCCAACCCGGACAACACAACACAAGAACAACCTCTCAGCCTCGCAGTCACGGACGAAAGGTCCAACTGCCGCTCCATGAAAACAAGTCAAATAACTGTGGAGACCAACCAACACCACACCTGCAGACACACAGCTACAGGCCCATGCCTGGCACCTCTAGAGTCTGGCCGGAGCACCCTAAAGTGAGGCACTGGAAAACAGGACTAGCTGGGGACCAGTGTCGACTACTGGTGTCCGTACCCCCAACTACGAGCGCGCTACAAGCGAATACCACCCACAAACACAAGCCGCTACCCTACTGTCGTCTTTCCTCAGCCGGACATACAACTCAAGCACAGGAGTGAGGGTGCCCGAAGACGACACAGACCTCAACAGTACAACACAAGTACCGGGACAAAACCCCGAGCACAACAAACACACGTGCCTGGCTCACAAAGAACCTGGGGTACCCGACTAGAGAGGCATTCCGGAATAGGCGTCGGACCACCACACTCGGCAAGCTCAAACCACGATACTTACACATATAGCCTTTACTTAAAATTCACAATATACAAGTGTTAGGATTAGCTTAACATCGGTCACCATGTGACCCCAAAGCTATCCCACACCAACACATATCTGAACCACAAACTTGCCTATCATTGGTCACCTCATGACCTCCGTGGCAACACACACACTACTTAATACATGAATCAATATATTATTCAAAAGACAACAACAAACCAGGGCTAGGTCAATGTGGACCTTCACTGCCCAAACACCACAAGTCATGGCTAGGCTCACACAGGAACCTCACTGCCCAGTACTACGACAATCATAAGAATTACATTACGACAAAGAGTGTAGTATACACACACTCAAACCACGTAGACACACGTGTATAATACACCCTGGTTGGTGTACCACACGTCAGTCACGTAAACCACATGTCCAACACATGGACAACATGCTCACAAACTTAAACCATTACGTACATCACACCTCATTCACGTAAAACATGCCCATTACATGAGCAGTATGCTCCAAGAGCATAACAGTGCACTCCTCACACCGGTCATCGCCATGCACACACAAACACGTAAAACAGATAGTGCTGACGCATGCACAAATTAGCGGCAATATCGATTGCCGTCTAAAGTATGTGAACGGCAACCTCCATTGCCGCCAACACCAGTAAGCGACCACCACTTGGCCGTTTACCCACATCAACGGCTAGATACCTAGCCGTTAATCTCCCATGAAGAACTCTGCGTCACCGATGTTGACGCCAATATCTTCACTGCAGAACCCGCCAGAACACACAAAATGGCCCTAGGCCGATTGCATAAGCAATCAAGCCATAAATACAATAGAAAACAAGGGGAAACACTCCCCCTTACATGCATATACCATAATTAAATCAAAGAAGCAAGATCCAATACTTGGATCGATCAAACCACCCGATTTTCCAACATGAAAACCCCTTTTCCCAAAAACTCAATTAATCATGCAATCTACACTAACAAACCACACCCAATCAACCATGAGGAATCCAGGGGTCCAGTCCCTACCTCAGAAACGCAATTAAACTCCCGAAGAACCTTGAATCATGCTGAAACCCGAGAAACGCCCCACGAACACCGCGCTCCAATCCGCCATTCCCCGCCCGATCTGCCGCTACCACGCGCACCACGCCTTCCCACGAGCTCCCGCCGACCGTCAGAACTCGCGAAGAAGCTTAAGGGTGAAGGTGGGCGAAGTGGAGAGAAAAAAAAAGATAAGAGAACAGGGCTCGGGTCTGCCCTAAAAACACAGGCGCCACAGGTTAACGTCAACCTATGCGCCGCTAACCAACCGCCCCCAACTAGGCGTCCACATAGCTCGACGCCAAGTTCAAGCAATTGACGTCTACATCGATGGACGCTAAAACCATGTTACGGCACACCATGGCCGCCAACACAAAGTCGACGTCACCCACCTGGACGCCAACACACTGTTGATGTCCAGCACACTGAACACCAACACGGACCCATAACCCAGCCCGGTAAGGATCTAATAAGAAACACACAACACTAATGGGCCTCACATTGGCCACCAACCCGCTAAACCTGGATCCACGGGGATCCGGAAAACGCGCGACGTTACATTACTCCTAACCTAAATTTCCTACTTGAGATCTAGCTCTTGAATCGGGAGCTTGCGATGGGTCTCGAAGCCCACTTAAGATATCGTCCCAACTCAATCCAAGCCTGCTGGTGCCATCGGCCCATTAGGTAGTATCAGGTCAAGAAGAAAGGGCAGCCTGAGAAGAGACCCATTCAAACTAGGATGCAGGCCAACAATCAGAATTTGACTACAATGGGTCCAAGTTCATCTAGTGATAGACTCCAAGGTCTATGATGACTCTTCCTCCACATCAGAAGACCTACTAGGGAAACAACTCTCGAATCCTACTAGGAGTCTTAGTTAAGAGATTAGTACTCTAAGGAGTCTCCCAATTCAGTTAGGGCATAGAACTACAATTGATCTGCAACTTTTCACTTATAAAAGTAGCCTTTTCACCACAAGTTAACTGCCAAGTTCTAGATCTCAACTATAGATCTCAACTTAACCTGCACACCTACTCTCTCTCCCCCATGCATACTCTTTTTTTGGTTCCCTTCTCGAGTCGACATTTGACTCAAACATCGGAAGGTTGACCCTAAAAATCTCTTCTGAACTTGATTTCATACATACGTTGTTAGCACTGGCATCCACACCATCAAGCAATTTCAACTTCCCTTCCATCATTAGTTCTGAGTTCTTCATCTTAGGTTCCTAAGGGCAACAAATTTGCGGGTTCGGGACCAACTTTATTTAGGACCACATTCATGAACTTGCTTTCCTCATAGCCATGTAAGGAATATATATGTAAATATATAATATCCTGAAAGCCAACATGTGGTAGCATATACTCTTAAATTTTTGTTTGTTAACAAATCTCCGACTATTTGATCATTAGAATTTGAAAATATATATCTTACTAAGATATAGATGGAACCATCAATGAGAATGATGGGACGAACATTTGCTTATCAAATATCGGAAAGAGAGAAATCAACAAGTAAAACATTCTAATGGGATTTTAATGTGAGGGGTAGATTAATAGTTTTGTCTCAGTAACCCAAAAGAATGGACGATCGGACAGCATAAAATGGTAAAAATATATGATGAAATGTGATTAAACAATGAGATCAAAATTTTGAGGATGTACTCTGATCTTCCGAGCTTCTAATTGCTTCGAGAATTGGGTGTTTTGACATCAAAGGAACTCGGATTAATAAGCTACTGGAAACAACTAGCTGTGAATGCTGCCTTTCTATCAATAATTTCTTTCGTGAGATTGTTATAACTTATAAGAGCTATTGATATGAGACATCAATACTAAGTGAGTTCGGTTCCTACCAATACATGGGAGGACCCAACTCCCTCGGCCACTAATCAAGTGAGGAGGTTGGATGAAAATTAAAAAAAAAAACTTTTTTCTAAAACTTTTCTATATTTTGATTTAAGTTTTTTTTTAATTTCCACTCACCTCTCACCTGATTGGTGACTGAGAGAGTTGGGTCCTTCCATGTACTAAGAGAAATCGAACTCATACTAAGTCGTCCTTGGTGGCATGTATCGTTTTGACCGAGAAGAACGCTTAATTTGGTGTTTGTTTTCTCCATGTTGGCACATAATATGATGATTGATGGGTGTATTTTCTTGAGAAAAGAAATGAGTCTTTTATAAATACACATTTATTTTTACTATTTAATGTGAGAGTAAATTATGTTTCTACTCAGTCTCTCAAGAAAGATAAAATGTGCAAATCTTGTTGCGATAAGATATTTGGACAAAACATATGACCTCCCGTTCAATTAATTCTCACAGTGGTGTCAACGAAGAGATATGAAATTTCAATATATCTCTTAACAAGTATTATCTTTATTTAAAATTTTATCTTCTTTTAAGAAAATACACCTATTGAAAAAAGAAAATTGAGTCTAACTTATTACTTATTTTCACTATTTTTAATGTGGAATTAAACTATACTTTTACAATATAACTCTCTAAGACAATTCATTCTCCAATTATAGAGTGACATACTAATTAATTCAGACGTTTTGTATTCTATTTAAAGTTGGAAGACACGCAGTGAAGAAGGTGAGAAATTGATAAGATTCAACATGGACCGAAAAAGAATAGGTTGAAATTATAAGTTGTGGACACCAAAAATATGGTGGCTTGCATCCAAGGGCCCAGCTCCTCAAAGAAAAGACCTCCTAATAGTCCACTAAAAGACCTCTTAAGCAGGCCCAAAGGAGCCCATTATTTAATGGCCCATTTACCCCATGCAGGGGGGTCATTCTAAGTTACCTCTCACCTTCCCACTACACACACACAAAGGCTGCTGTAGCAGCAGCAGAAAAGCAGCTGGGGTACTCCTCTTCTCCACCTTTTGCTGTCCCACGCAAAAAAGGGGGGCTGAAAAATCTTCTGGAGAGGGCAGAGAGCTTCCATCCGGCTGGTTACGGGAGAAGGTCTTGGGGAGAGCTGGGAAGGGGAAAGGAACCTTCTCTTCTCCATCTCATCTGGTTGTTTGGGCAGAAGAAAAAAAGCGCCTGGGAGCCTCCTTCAACCGAGCACGTGAGAAGCTTGGAGCAGCTGGGTGAAGAGGCCTTCTTCCTTGTCCCTCATTGTGCTGGTAGCGGGCGGAGGAACCAATGGCCGCTAGCTGCCGGCTTGCTGAATAGAAGAAGAAAAGGAGGAAGGAAGGGGCCCTTTCGGCTGGGTGTTCATCCGTGCCTCCCAGGAGCAAGGGAAATTAGAAGAAAGTTAAGAAAGGAAGGGTGAGCAGAGGATTTAAGGGGGGGGGGGGGGGGGGGGGGGGGGGGGGGGGGGGGGGGGGGGGGGGGAAGTGAGGCAGTCTCCATACTTTGCCTTTTTTTTTCTCTTTCCTTTATTTCTTCTTGGCGTTTTCTGCTCTCATGTTGTGACGGCCCTCATTATACCGGTACGGTTTACCAACCCACGTCGGTATAGCGAGAGTCCTCACAGTAGGACATTTACCCAAACGATACATACAGCTGAGATACACGCGAATATACAACAGAGTAGCGGAAGTAAAAGACAACTGTCTCCTTTATTCATCATCCACATTAAACATACATGCAATTCGCAATTAACATAAAAGAACTAAAGGTCCACATAATTTAAATTTCTGAAATAGAACCACAAATTGTCCACACTTATACATCCTTTTCATAATACTCTAATACAATGTTCAAATTACATACTTACGAAATACACAAATCTCAGAAACTCCAAAGCTAGTCTCCGCGCTCGGAGTCCGTCTCCTCCAACGGTGCTGTGTGTCACCAACTATACCTGTACGCCGAAGCAAGGATTGAGTCCTAGGACTCAGCAAGCAACACTACTCATAACATACACGTACAAGTCCTAGTGGTCTCTACATGCACATTTACAATTTGCAACACATAGCATGCTAGTCAATTCAAGTTTCAACCTATCATGAAAGTTTTACAAATTTATACATTGATCATGCTTTCAGATTTCTAAGGATAAAATTTACCTATCACATGCTCTCTATTCCATTTACTCATGAATTTTTATCTTTAAAGAACCAAGACATGAAACTACAACATGAACATTTTGCATGCATGAAAGGAAACACAACTAGCATGGATCTTACATGTTTTTTACACACACACATAAACGTTTTCACATGCTCTAAGTTGCTGATTTCACATAGTTTAATGGCTATAAACCTACACATGAGAGCTACAATATCGCGTAAAACATATCATGTGAACAAACAATCATGCTATCTTGTACCCGTTTTCACCAATTATCCCTAACATGGATTCTAACATCATTGCACAAAATAACATGATGATAATAACATAAACTCACTGATTTCACATGATTTCAGATTTGTCTCACATGGGTTTCAATATCATATCCTCACATTTAAATTTCGCATATCCTTTCACAAGTTTCCTCCTCTTTCACATGGTTACACTTTACACATACACATTCACATTGTTCACTTACACATTTACACATGACACATACACATTACACATTTCACATTACACATTTTTAGGTGCCGTGACACATAGTCCAAACCACCAAAGAAGGACACATACACATCATTTTACACTTAGACGCCATCTAGGCAATTCAATGGCGACTCTTGGACTGCGCAGACCGGGAGAACACGTCTCCACCCTAACCAGGTACTTGTCCACCTCCAGGATTTCCCCCTAATGCCCTTAGGGTCACTTACAACTGAACTTTCTCAGGGGACTTTTCCCTGATACAGCTCCTCTGCCCTCTCGGAAGCAGTATCACATTGGCACAGTTACACATTTACACATTTACCGATTTTTACCATGGTTTTACACTTATCACTTTCATCTCATTCACTTTCTCACTCACATGCACATCTCTGTTTTCCTAACATGGCACTACAGATTTCATAAGTTTAACACATAGTAAATTTCACCAATCAAGTTGGGTTTAAACAATAACTAATCACATTGCGATATCATACGTAGATTATTGCCTTTTACATGAAAAATACATAACTCTTTATATACTGGTCCAAATAACCTGAAATTTTAACCACATGCTGTTTCCGTTTCGTTTTCAAGATCATACCCTCAAATTTTCAGATTTTTCTGAGCTAAATAGAATTACAGAAAATAAAACACCTATTTAGCATACTATTCACAACTTAAGTTAACATGGTTTAACACATCTTGCAAATTGCCACTTACTGTTTTAAACAGAGGCTACTGATATATGCATGATTTGAGAATACAAAATTACCCTAAATCATACATCTATAGATCAATCACCACAAACCATTTTTTTTGCATGTCTTTCTATTTATCGAACCGAATTCATTTGCAACTCATGCAAGCATAGATCAATTTACCAAAATTGGGCATACATCTACTGATCTACTAATCTTCATGAACTGACAAGGACCAAGGCATTCAGTCTAATCCTACTCATGAAACAAATTTAACAAGATCATTAACAAGTCATGCTCACAATTCATGGGATACAATATTTCCTACATTTACCATCACACACCACATTCATCCACACACCACAATTGACTATATACATAGAGTATAGGTTTACCATATATCCTCATCACGGAAACCATACCGAAATTAATGTAAAGGAGGGCAGAACAATTCACTGTTCTGTCCAGAGGAACTTGGCGGTGGTCTCTCTGGCCGCTGACTCAGAGTCAGCGTCATGGTCGATGGACGCCAAGCATGATCTAAGCGTCCATTGACCTTGCCGTCAATACAGGTCTGTGCAGAAACACAGACCCTACCTCTCAATATTTGGTGAATAGGAGGGTCTAGGACTCGAGGAAAAATGTACAAAAATTGCAAAACCATCCTAGACTCATACAGGGACATCATGGATAGGTCACTTGCCTTTTAAAAATTCTTCTAAAGGATTTAAATGCTCGGAGAAGCTCTCCTTGGGCAGTCCCAAGAAGTGCAGAACTCCCTCCTAGATCTTCTTCCTCCGGGCTCCTGGGTGATCTTCACAGCAAGCCGGGGTTGGGGAAGCCTTCCTCTTCGATCCAGCAACCTCCTTGAAGCAGCAATCTCTGGAACTATCTTCAGGTTGATGGATTCTAGGGTTCCAAAGTGGTTTTTCTCTCAGTTTCTCTCTAGGGTTTTTCTCTTTCTTTTTCTCCTCTTGCAAGGTGAAGGGAGGAGTGGGAAGAGGCCATTTCGGGTTTAACAAGTAGGAGAGTCTCTCTCCCACTCACCATGCTGATTTGACAGCCTCAGAGCCGTTGGGGAAGTCCCCCAATGGTTGGCTTTCTTGTTTCAGAAGGTTTGCCGCTCTGCTGCGCATGCAGGCCAGAGAGGTTGGCGTCCATATCGCTGGACGCCAGGTTAGTGTTGGCGTCCATGTCTGGACGCTGACACCACCTAAACGGCCTGGGCTTGACGCCAAGGTGCCTTCGGCCAGAAGTCCAAAATATGCAGAAAACCATGCATACCATGCATATATACATGCAATATGTATATGGTATTATATCCATACTATCACCATGCAATACATACATTATTATATTTAATATAACACATGCACACGTACTTGTACTAATTAATACGTACGTAAATATTACATGCATACACAAGCACAAATATACACACACAAATACAAATAATGCGACGGAAATTCGAAGGCCTTACACATGTATTCCCCCATCCTAACAGTAAAAGAGAAACCCAGCTCTTTTACTCCTTTTTGCATAGAAATGGATATTGTGAGCATGCGTGAATAGCATATGTGCAAATGTTCCTTTTATTCCTAGTTAATAGTGTCTATCTGATGCTTCTTCTTTCCTTTTTCTAAAGGTGTATGAGGGGAGGGTTTGCTGCTATACATAGCTCCCTCCTCCCCTCATCATCTCAGTCTTAAAAGGCCAAGCATCTCCCTCGTTGTTGCCTATCTCTCACTGTCCCAACTCTGCCGAATCATTGTCTCTCGCGGTTTTGAACACAAAGCGTTAGGTAAATGATACCTATGCTCTGTTCAAGCCTATAATGGGTTCCTAACATTTTGATAGTCTGTCATTCCAACCGGACGCTCACATCTTTCTCGTTTGTGAGAACCGGACCCCGAAAGTGCTGCCGACTCACCTGGGCAGTGATTTTTCGGCGTTTTAAAATCGACCGATCGACGTTTTGTCACCTAAAACCTGGGATTGCTCGGGGCATACCTCAGTCCCCCCCATAAAAATTTCGGATCATTCTGATGTGATTTTAGTGGCCGTCCGGTGGCAAATAGATGGTTCTGTCTCGTGGCCGACTCACTGGGCTGGCTGCCGACTCACCTGGCAGCACGTCTGTTTTCGGCGATTTGAGACCGATTGGCGCGGCGTTTTACCCGTGAAAGAGTTTGGGATTGTTCGGGACATACCTCAGCCCCTCCCATAAAAATTTCGGATCTTTCCGATGCGATTTGAGTGCTGTCCCGTTGAGAGTGGGTGTGGCCGACTCACCGGGCTAGCTGCCGACTCACTAGGCTGGCTGCCGACTCACCTGCAGCACGTCTATTTTCGACGATTTGAGACCGATTGGCGCGGCTTCTCGCTCATGTAAATGATTGGATTTGACCAACATATATGTCAGTCCCTCCTATAAAATTCCGTGTCATTCGATGTGATTTTTGAGTGTCGTCCCGTTGAGAGTGGGTGTGGCCGACTCACTGGGTCGTGGCCAACTCACTGGGCAGAACGCATGTTTTTCGCGATCTGAGACCGATCGGTATGGATTTCGCCCGTGTAAGAGTTTGGAATTGACCGGGACATACCTCAGTCCCTCTCGAAAAATTTCACGCCGTTCCTCTGCGATTTGGGTGTCATTCTGTTGTAAATGAGGGCTGCCGACTCACTCAGGCAGAACTGCTGGCTGCCGACTCATGCATGCAGAGCAGTTTTCCGGCCGACTCCATAGAAATGAGACTCTATGAGGCCTCGGGTTAGATAATATGATATCTATGCCCGAGTTTCTAAGCTCGTACATCATCGGATCGTCCACCGGACAGTTTTCGGTCTCAGTACTCTTCGGTTCCTTTGTAGCCATACCTCGGGAACCGGTACCGTGTGCCGTTTGGGTAGCGCCGTGCACGGACAATACCCCGTTTTGGTACCATCTCCATTATGGTGGATGGATACCGTGACCTCCCCCACATCTCATGAGTCTGGGGGAGGTGCTGCCGATTTTTCCCCGTGACGTTTAAACCATTGTGTTTCTGGCTGGTGAGTCGGCAAGGAATCAGCAGGCTCCCGACTCACTGAATCAGTGAAGAGATGTTAACCGGTGAGTCGGCAAGCCTCATACGTGATGAGTCGGCAAGCCTTGGTTTATGAGATTACGTGTTTTCGGTCCCAGTACTAATCAGTTCCCTCGTAGGCAAGCCTCAGGAATTGGTACCGTGTGTTGTTCAGGTGACGCCGTACGCGGCTAACACCTCGTTTTGTGCCGTCTCCACCATGGTGACGAGTACTGTGCCCTCCTCTTTCGCCATAAGCAAGGGGAGGTGCTGCCGAATTTTCTCGCGCATCCTTATGAGACCAAAAGACTTTATAAGATTAAAAGACTCAAATATGTTGGCTAAGTGATTCGGCAGCACTGCAGCAGCCTGGCCGACTCAGCAGCCTGGCCGACTCAGCGGCCTGCCGACTCATGTTGCAGTAAGGCTCTGCCAACTCATTTGAGTTAGCAGTCTGCCGACTCAGCAGTCTGCCGACTCACTAGTTCAGCAGGACCCTGCCGACTCAGCAGTCTGCCGACTCAGCAGCCTGCCGACTCATGTTGCAGCAAGTTTCTGCCAACTCATTTGAGTTAGCATCTGCCGACTCAGCAGTCTGCCGACTCACAAGTTCAGCAGACCCTGCTGACTCAACAGTCTGCCGACTCACCAGTTCAGCAGGACCCTGCCGACTCAACAGTCTGCCGACTCAGCAGCCTGGCTGACTCAGTAGTCTGCCGACTCACACAGCATAACTACACCGATCATGTTTTAAATGAAACAAAGAGATACAATTGGCATTAATTGACAAATATCAATGAATAAATGAATGAAAGCCTCCAAAATTGTACGTGAAGATGATAATAATTACAAAGAATCAAATGCTTTTCATAGACTTTGCTCTTGTTGTTATTCCAGCTTCACTTCAGCACGCACTTTGCACCTTTATCGGATGTTTCCGCTTTAAGGCCATGAGACTTTCTAATCTGGCGACTAATCAAGGGTTTTCTCTCTCAGAGAGATGTAATTAACGTCGTGGCGTTTAGGCAACGACGAGATCTTGGTCCCGACCCGATCTCTACTTTCGTTTGACGAAGTCAAACGGTGCGCACAATAGACCTAACGTCCTTCGACTTTCGGAGGTAGAACACTTGGTTGCCACTTCGGTGGCTGGCACGCTTGCTCTATGCAAATTGTCGATTCATCTCTCATCATTATCGCTCGCGTGGCATTTGACGAGATTTGGATTAGCAATACGCATCCATGAGAACATGAGAAAAACATGATAAAAATAGAATTTTAAAAGATTTGTGATTTATTTAAAAAATCTATTTCCACAGCGTGGCACGCCCGTGGGACCAACTTCCCTTCATCTCTTCGCCAGAATAGAAAGCCTAATGGCCTTCATACTCCATACTGAATGCTGGTTTGAACTGACTTGCAGGTGATTAACAAGCCCATGGCTGAAGTGCATTTTGGACCGTAAATTTTTCAGGACCACGCCCGGTATGGCTATCTTGCTGTGCCGACTCGCTTTGGAGATTTTCCTCCGGTGGTCGAATTCCCCAACTTCTTGGGGTGGCCTTCGTCCAAGTTTTGCACAACAACACTGAT